>VIAB01013457.1:2103-14781 GCA_009801035.1 Oophaga pumilio
CCCACTATTCATATTTATCTGGTGCGTTCCGCAGATCCTAACATCTGCCTTGGCCAAATAGCTTGACCAAGTCCAAACATACTTTTATTCTGCACTGCAACCACAGCTATGTCTGTGACATGCACTCCAGCGGGTTCAATATGCCTCTAAGCACGTAATGGGGGATACATACCATCTCTCGCATATAATTCCCCACACTGCCTCACACCATCCAGCTAATAGAGTGGTCCAGACACCAGGCCACGTTTCCAAATCTAAATCTTTTCTGCTAATAGTGTGGTCCAGACACCAGCCCACATTTCAGAATCTGAATTTATTTTGTTAATAGTGTGGTCCAGACACACTATCTCAGCAAATACTGATTGTTAATTTAGTGACAGGTGACTGACAGGTCTGGGCCTAGGGTTGGGAAACAGCTGGTAAAAAGAGGGGAAGGTTACATCCAACATGAGTGTGAAAAAGCGAGGTTATGATGGAAAGGGGAATAGGCTTGGTGTACGTAGATTAAGTGGTAATGTAACTGAAAGCTCTACTGAATAAACATCGTCTCATACTATCCAAAGACAACTGTGAAGCTGAACAGCCGTAGGCCAGTAGATGAGGGCCAGAAAGAGCATATGCTCCAGTGGATGGCAAGTGCTAGATCAAGTGGCCTCTCCTCCTCTTCCTCCACCTTAACATCACATACAGTACAATCCTTATAGGTGGCACCCCCAATTACCCTTATTTCCCCCTGCATCACAACTCTTCAACTACCCAATTGACTGCCCAATTGACTGTAGGGAACCACAGATGTGCGAGTGTGCAAATCTGTTCACACATTCTATTCCATTGGCATCAGAGGTCTTCTCCGAAAGATTCACAGAATCAAGAGAAGGACAGCATCTGCACGGATGCTGAATTTTTTTAAGTTGAAACTGGGGTCGGGCGAATTAGGATCTGAACAGAATACAGACCCTCATCACCAGACGCTAACTCCTGGGATTGGAGGTGATTCTGATGAGATTCAGATACCTGAGGCGTAAGCGAACTGTACTGTGTTGTCAGGGCAGGAAAAGGAGCAGGGAGAACTGAGAGGATGACAATGAGATTGTAGATCTCACTTGGTGTGAACACAGAGGCATGCAGCTGCGTAGCTCAGCAGAAGTGTTGGAGGAGAAGGAAGATTATTATGTTAAGTTGTGGCTTGGCGTACTAGAGACTGTTGCCAACCACCTGCCATTACATCAACTGCATCTGCTGATTCTTCCACGTCCATCACACAGGTCTCCAGCCGTAGAACCTCCACCTGTTTACCCCCTACAGTTGGAGTGAGTGAGAGCCTGTCAGCTGTTACGGTAGTGGAGATGTCTGCTGTTTTTGTTTCATACAGCATTCTACATTTTTTTTAATCCAACATATCATCTCCACCTGCAGTTCACTCACAGTCCAGCAGTTTGTCCTGTTCACCCTACTTGACCTTCTCTCAGCACAGCATCCACCCCTCGGACGCACTATTGTGGTCACAAAAATATTTTTTCCTCCTATGCATGCCAAGGCTAATAGCTTGAACTCCACCATCTCCAATCTTTTGGCCACGGAAATGCTGACTTTCTGCTTCATGGAAACAGACGGTTTCCGAAAGCTGGATGGCCATCGCAGTCCCCCAGTACTAGTTGCCCAGTTGCTATTACTTCTCTAAGAAGGCTGTGCCTGCGCTACACCAGCATGTAACAGACAACATCAACTGTTCATTGAAAAATCACCACTAACACCTGGACTATCAAACATAGCCAGAGGCGTTACATCTCGCTGACTGGACAATGCGTGACTCTGTTGTCAGTGGTGATGAGTGGGCAAGGTGCTGCTTCACAAGCCTTGAAATCCTCAAGGCTTGCGGGACAAACCTCTTTATCTAATACTTCCTCCACTACTTTTACCTCCTCCATCTCCTCTAGGGCCTCTGCCTGCGCACTCAACCCCTCTGTTACGCTAGTTACTTCTCATGGCCAGGCCGTGAGTCAGAATAGTCAAGGATTCCAAGGTCAGAAGCGAGGAGGGTACATCATTAACAGAAGGAAGAGACAAAAGCATAGTCATTTTACGTTCCGAGGTCAGAATACCAGGAACGGTCATCAATGCAAAAATATTAGTAGCAGTAACAGTGTAAGTGGCAAAAGCAATTTCTGTGAGTCATTTCAAATATTTTTTAAACCAGCCTGTGCATCAGCAGAACAGAGTACAAGTCTGACACTTTGTGAGCGACTGGAAAAGATGGTGCAGGAGTGTTCAGTCTGTGGGGGGGGGATTTATTCAGTGTTTGGGAGGGATTTATTCAGTATGTGTGAGGTGATTTATTCAGTATGTGTGTGGATTTATTCAGTGTGTGTATGTGAGGAATTTATTCAGTGCGTGTGTGAGAGGGATTTACTTAGTGTGTGAGGGGGATTTATTCAGTGTGTGCGCGGGGGGAATTTATTCAGTGTGTGTTTGGAGGGATTTCAGTCTGTGTGGGGGATTTATTCAGTGTTTGGGAGGAATTTATTCAGTATGTGTGAGGTGATTTATTCAGTGTGTGTGTGGGATTTATTCAGTGTGGGGGCGTAAATTCAGTGTGTGGGGGGATTAATTCAGTGTGTGTTTGGGGGGATTTCTTCAGTGTGTGGGGGGATTTAAATACATCAGTTAGGGACTGCTCTGATACAAGTTACCTTGACCTTTGGTAGAGCGGCTTAGTATGCATTTTTTGCAAAAAACCTATCAACCAAATACCCTGTTTTTTTATCATCTTTTTACTAGCACTTGCTGTTTACTGTTACTTCTTTACAACAGAGTATTTTTATACATTTGTTTTACTGTGCTTTTCTATGTTTCATTCTTTTAGTGGTGTAAACACTGTCCTACAGACTTGTTCACTGCGTGCATGAATCATGTGTTTGTATTTAAAGTGGCATCAATTGCAGTAGAGTAGAACTAGTATAATGGGGACCAACACCTCTTCCACTATAGCCATCCCAGCAGATGGAGACAGTAACGGGCAAGGTGGCAGAAATACTGTGCCATAGCGCTAGGAAAGCCTGGAGGGGCATAACTAGATGGCTTACCAAATCCGACCTTGTTAAAGTGGCTGCAAGTGACACCGTGACCCAAGGAGAGACAAGGAGGTGGCACCAGGTGCTACTCCAGGGCTGACCTACAGAGGGTGGCAGCTGACTCCTTAGGATGTTTAGGCTAGTACGGCCCAAAGGAGGAACGAAAAATGCAGGCAGGCACTAAAGGCACACTGGAAGCATGGGTGCCAATAGGATCAGCTGAGGAACAGAAAAGCACTTGCAGTTGTGGACTGGACTGGCTGTTAGACAAATGAGCACTGGCAGGTGTGGGCTGGACTGGCAGTTAGACAGATGAGCCCTGGCAGGTGCGGGATGGACTGGCTGATGAAAATGAGAGCACTGGCAGGTACAGACTTTACCGGGTGTTGGACAAATGGGTACTGAGGGGCGCAGGCTGGACCAGTTGTTGAACAGATGGGCACTGGGAGGTGTGGGCTGGAATAGGTGTTAGACAGAGGAGAACTGGCAGGTGCAGGCTGGACTGGGTGTTGAACAGATGGGCACTGGTGGGCGTTAGATAGATGAGTGCTGGCAGGTGTGAGCTGGACCAGCAGTTAGGCAGATGAGCAATGGCAGGTGTGGGTTGGACCATCTGTTAGACAGATGAGCACTGGCAGGTGTGGGCTGGACCAGCTGAGGAACAGGAGGTACTGGCAAGTGTAAACTGGACCAACTGTTAGACAGATGAGCAATGGCTGGTGCGGGCTGGACCAACTGTTAGATGAGCAATGGCAGATGAGGGCTCGACCAGAAGTTAGACAGATGAGCACTGGCAGGTGTGGGCTGGACCATTTTTTAGACAGATGAGCACTGGCAGGTGCAAACTGAACTGGCTGCTAGACAAATGAGTACTGGTAGCTGTGGGTCTGGACCAGGTGTTGAGCAGATGGGCAATGGCAGTTGCGGGCTGAACCAGGTGTTAGACAGAGGAGCACTGGAAAGTGTGGTCTGGACCGGGTGTTGAACAGATGGGACCTGACAGATGTGGACTAGAAGGTGTGAGCTAGACCAGCAGTTAGATAAATGAGCACTGGCAGCTGCGGGCTGAACCAACTGTTAGACAGATGAGACCTTGCAGGTGTGGGCTGGAGCAGCTGAGTAACAGGAATACACACACCAAAATGTGGTGAACTAAACTAATAGGCAACAGGGGTTGAAGAACTAAACTACTAAGCAGTTAGGGTTGGAGAGCGAAACAAATACACACCAGAACATGGCGAACTAAACAGGGCACAACACACTTCTATGAAATGTGCCCTGCTGTCTTTGTCTCTGGACCTCACTAATGGCACAAGAAAAAAAATAAAAATCTGCTGGAAGGTCGATTTCACAGCCACGCAAGGACGCTAGCTATCTAAACGATCTGACTAAGAAACAACCGCCTAGCTAACTAGCTAAAATCTCTTGGCAACCAGGAGCAGCATCAGGAGCAGCCTCTCTGCACTGTTACACTGACAAAATGTCACTAAAACAAGATGTCCGTTCTTTATACAGAGAGGGCATGTGATTTCAGCAGTCAATGGCACAAGCCCTTGTGTCTGCACATTGTGGATGTTTCCTGTTCCCTGATTGGCTAGTCGCAATTAGCATACATAAAGTTAGAAAAAAAAACAATTACAAGCACGCCCTCCTCTGAGCTCTCCCCACCCCCTCCCCTCATCAAACACGTACCCCCCACTCATCATACACCACCACTATCCTAGCCAAAGAGCTAAAAATATTTCAGTGGCAACGCAATTATTTTCCCGTACTTTTACCGAATGTTACCGATTTTTTTCTGATATTAAGAAAAATTACTTGTGTTTCTGATCACGAATCTGAATGTGCCACATTCGAGCAGAATTTATGTTTGGCGATCATTTCCCGAACATATTCGCTCATCTCTAGTCATAAAAACTATTTTTTGTCTGTGTTTGGAAACATGTATTCCTGATCTTTTACGGCCATACTAATGATCCTATAAGTGCTATGGATCAGCACTGCTGCACTGTAGAACTGCAGATTTTTTTATACTAAGTATTAATCTAGCTTTATTTTAATCATGTACAACCCCTTTAAATATTTAAGATCACATATATCCTATGACCTATGCCTTCAAATTTAGCATCTTATGTAATATTTCTACACCCTAATTAATCTATGACATATAAACCCATTCTGTCTTACTGGTCTGAAGACAGCTTTGTTTTGCTGTACTTAGCAATAGTCCTAACCGGTAATTCCAATACTTGTTACAATAAATATTGTTTCTATTCTGAGGGTTTCCTGGACTGATGACCAACTGGAAGTTTAGTGCTTTGTTATTTCACTGGGAGGAAACAATAAGGTATTGAACTTGGGCTGTTTTTGTTACCTGCCCTGTTTGGTGAGGTATATTACCCTGCAGAGTGTTTGCATTCCATTAGGAGCCACATTCTTTCCTGTGTTAATTGGTTCATATAATTATTAACCCATAACAAACCTTATGGGAAGCGCTCCGAAAACCTGTGGCAAAAGGCTAAAAAGGAAGTACACTGATCTCTATTCATCTCTATTGTCAGTCTCATCTCTGCCTTCAAGCATAAGAAAATTGTGAAATTAGGATTCCTTGTCATATATCGTCTTAAGCTAAAAGTCAAAGTCTATTACAATTTTGAACAACCTCTAACTTGCAAAAAAATTAAAAAATCATGCTATATCGTCATATGATTCTGATTTCATACAGGGTTGATAAAATTTTGTTGCATGCTTGCCCAGACAATTATTAATGTAATACAACAGTGCCTTGAGTACCTTAGAGGTGTTGTCCAGATTTGGCATAAAAGTCTGCAGTCACTTTACGTGATAAAAGTTCAACTTTTATCTCCTTAGTCCACAGAGTATTCTCCCAAAGGTTTTATGTTCTTATTTCTCAGCAGTGCTTTTCGTCTTGGAACGCTGCCATGCAGGCCTTTTTTGCCCAGTGTCTTTCTTATGGCAGAGTGAACACTGACCCTAACTGAGGAAAGTGAGGCCTGCAGTTCTTTGGATGTTGTTGAGGGGTCTTTTGTGACCTCTTGGATGAGTGGTCACTGCGCTCTTGGGATAATTTTGATTGGCCGGCCGCTCCTGGGAAGGTTCACCACTGTTCCATGTTTTTGTCATTTGTGGATAATGGCTCTCACTGTGGTTTGCTGGAGACCCAAAGCGTTAGAAATGGCTTTATAACCTTTTCCAGACTGATAGATCTCAAATACTTTTTTTTCTCATTTGCTCTAGAATTTCTTTGGATTGCAGCATGATGTCTAGTTTTTGAGAACTTTTGGTCTACTTTTCTTTGTTAGGCAGGTCCTATTTAATATAGGCTGGGTTCACACTCTATATTCTAGTAGCATCCAACAAATTTTTTTTTCATTACGCCTGAGTTGCACACATCTATTCAAAATCAGACAAAAAATGCTGCACAGCTTTATTTTTCTTCTACCGCTGAGAGATGTCTGGTATTTTGCTCTACATCTGAAGGAAACAAAACCGGATTGCTGAATACTTTATATCAAGGAAGCCTTGGACAGAAATATTTTTATTTTTTAGAAGCTGAGTCACAGCACAGAAACTGATCCCTTGTCTCACATTGTATATAATAAAATACTGTGACGTGTATATATTATCGGTATCTAAAATACTAGTTTTCTGAACTAATCTTTTGAAATAATGTAGCTCAGATCTTCAGTATCACATCCATGTAAAGAAGAACCTTTGAGACATGTTTGTAATGCATAAATGGATTGCTTCTGTTGATCGGAAATTGAGATGATAACCTGAGGTTCATGTGCACAGACATCTTTTCTTTACTGGATATGTTCTTTGATGTAGTATTATCGACTGATTTATAAAGCAGATCTCATCCCTCAAACCTTTAACAGAACATCAACAGGGTCACTCATCAAAGGTTTTAGGAAGTGCAAACATAGAGCTGACACTACTGTGGGCATGTTGCTCACAGTATCTAGGGGGAAGGACACTGAACTTTTATGACTCTATGCAGATGAAAAGTCTGGACGGAAGTTAACAAGGAGAGGACTAATATTTTGAAGAAAAGTAAGTTTCAAAGGACAAGGCTATAAATCGCTATCCTGATTCACTGAATTTAAATACAAAATTAATAAAGGACAGAATAGTTATGATTTATTAAAATAAATAAAGATATAGGATCCAGTTGTCTCATATATAGCATTGGCTACTGGACACATATATTAAAGGTGTTCATACCCGACTATTCAGATTACCAAACAAATTTAAATATTAGACAAAGATAACACAAGTAAACACAAAATACATTTTTTAAATGAAGGCCTTTATTATTAAGGGAATAAGAAATCCAAACCTGCAGGACCCTGTGTGAAAAAAATATTGATACCACCTTTAAAACATAAATTAAATATGGTTCATCACATCTTTAAGAAGCTGAGTTCAAATTCCCTAGCCACAAATAGGCCTGATTACTGCCACATCTTTTCTCAATCAAGAAATCACTTAAAAAGGACCTGCCTAACAAAGTTAAGTAGACCAAAAGTTCTCAAAAACTAGACATCATGCCGCAATCCAAAGAAATTCTAGAACAAATGAGAAAAAAAGTATTTGAGATCTATCAGTCTGGAAAAGGTTATAAAGCCATTTCTAAAGCTTTGGGTCTCCAGCAAACCACAGTGAGAGCCATTATCCACAAATGACGAAAACATGAAACAGTGGTGAACCTTTCCAGGAGTGGCCGGCCAATCAAAATTATCCCAAGAGTGCAGTGACCACTCATCCAAGAGGTCACAAAAGACCCCTCAACAACATCCAAAGAACTGCAGGCCTCACTTTCCTCAGTCAAGGTCAGTGTTCACTCTACCATAAGAAAGACACTGGGCAAAAAAGGCCTGCATGGCAGAGTTCCAAGACGAAAGGCACTGCTGAGAAATAAGAACATAAAACCTTTGGGAGAATACTCTGTGGACAGTCAGTTGCAGGCCCACAGAACTGCCGTGGAAGAGTTACTAAGGCAAGTTAGAATGAGTTAAAGACAATGTGGTCATGGATGTGAGTGACCAGAACTCTCTTGTACATAGTTAGCACTCCTTGTTGGTTTTACAGTAAACCTTTAGAGTGCAAGTGAGACACACTATATTTTACACTACACCAAAGAACAAAAACCGTCTGGCGTGGCCGAAAATTGGTCCAACGAGTTGACCGGCTAAGCCTTGTAGCCACACCCAGGGCCTACGTTGGGGGTTTGAGACGGGTCCCCCATATTGCACTGAGGACAGTGAGAAGGACACCAGGTTCAGGATCTCTCTGAAACCTGCTAAACTTAATTGAGAAAGTTTTATTTAAAATAATGCTATGATTTATATTTCCAGTTTTTATATGCAACGTTCAAGAAAATAATACCTCCCATAAAGGGAAGAAAGAGTTACCTGTTTAACTGTTTACCTTGTTGAAATGCATTTCAGAAAAATATTTGCATGTTTTAACACCTGTTTTACTCTGCTCCAGCCTGGGGACATGCTGTGTTTAATGGGGGGGAATGTGGTGCCCCTGAGGGTCCAGTCGCCACAGAGGTACTGCGCCTCAGCCAGAGGTGTGGTACTCCACTCTCGGGTAAGGAGGGGGCACTACCCGGTGCTCGCATACGTGCATCCAACTCGACACACCACCCCAAGGGAGGGGGAGGAGCCTCATTGAAGGTGGGAAGGAGTGTGACAGTTGGAAGAACAGTTGCGGAGCAGTGAAAGGAGTGGAGAGGTGCATTTGTGAAGGAAGGAGCTCCTGAGAGTAAGTAGGTGTCCTAGGGGCCAGGGACATGAGGAATACACCCGTGGCGCCCGTATCCACACTGACCGGAGTCAGACGGAGGGACCAGGTCGCAGTGGGGGACGGGCCTAGACTAGTGGAGAGACTGTAGGACTCAGCTAGCAAACCGGAGGCTGTTGTGACTATGTACGACAGCCAAATCCACACACATTCCCTGAAAAGGTATCCACATAGGATCAAGGGGGCCAGGAGGATGTCGCCGGATAGGATCTGCGGCTGCTGGCTTGGGACACTGTGTGTGATGCGCAGGGCAGGAAAGGCATTAGCCAGCGCAGGGAGAGATGACTGGAGAAGGAACACAAGAATGGGGTCCTGGTAAAGTGTACCCCAAACTACCAGATAGCTTGCTGGACCACCGACCCGGAGGACACAGCACCTGGCTGGTGATTGTAACCAAAAGACTCTGAGTAAAATGTGAAGACTGCACCCTGCTGTGTCCTCAGATTAATTTACTGCGTCACCTACCCTGCACTACAACCAATACCACTATCTCATTTAACCTTATAACTGCCCTGGGGCCTAGCTCTACCCATGGAGAGCTGTAACATCTCTGCTGCATCACCAACCGCCCCAGTGGACCTGAATCGCAGTGTCGGCCATCTATTGCCGAAAACCACGGGTGGCATCACAAACTTATTCCATGAACTTATCCTTCCCCCTCATTTATTTTATTGCATGCCCAGGGCCATGAACCAGGTCATTGCTGCCGTGACATTTCCCCCAAAGAACTGTCTGACTCGGACCGAGTACCCCACGGCCCTGGGGGTGTCACATAGCCCATGTCCTGGATATGTCTGTGTGTGGTAACTCTTGAAGCAATGACTCCAGCAGCAGTCCACTCCTTGTGAATCTCCCCCAAATTTTTGAATGGCCTTTTCTTAACAATACTTTCAAGGCTGTGGTTATTCCGATTGCTTGTGCACCTTTTTATACCACACTTTTCCCTTCCACTCAACTTTCCATTAATATGCTTGGATACAGCACTCTGTGAATAGCCAGCTTCTTCAGCAATGACCCTTTGTGGAGTGTGTCAATGACTGCCTTCTGGACATCTGTCAATTCAGCAGTCTTCTCCATGATTGTGGAGCCTACTGAAACAGACTAAGGGACCTTTTTAAATGCTTAGGAAACCTTTGCAGGTGTTTTTTGTAAATTATTCTAATTTATTGAGATAAGGACTTTTGGGTTTTCATTGGCTATAAGCCATAATCATCAACATTAACAGAAATAAACACTTGAAATAGATCACTCTGTTTGTAATGACTCTAAATAATATATGAGTTTCATTTTTTGCATCGAAGAACTGAAATATATTAACTTTTTGATGCTATTCTTATTTTGTGAGAAGCACCTGTATATCAGATATGTGAAGATAGTGACCCATATGTGATGCTTTTTCGTCAGCACCCATTGATTACAATGAGCGAGTCTTATCCAATATATAGATCAAAGTTGTGCATGCTGTTTTTTTACATGCAGACCATGTGAACTACCACAATGACTTGCATTTGTCAGCATACTGTCCATATACTACCAGTTTTGCATAGAGCACAAGTACTGATTATATGCTTGTCTGATCGAACCCCTTGGCTGATTTATACAGACGCGACTCACAAAATGCATATTGTAAGAGTCACTGTTTATTTACAAACAATAATCTTATTATCCTGGAGCAAATGTAAAAATAAATTGCATTATTTTAAAGTTAACATTAAGGGGATCATTTCACCAATCTCTTTACTTGACTTTCTATTTCAACTAGATGCTTTAGTTATAGATTTTACACTTTACATTTTCTTTCACTCCAGTAATCATAAAGAAAAGTTTCAAATAAATATTAAAATGCAGATTTTTGCTAATCGGTGTTTGTGTCACCGTAAATCAATTTGTATCTTTTATTCCACTACTGAGATGCAATATGGCAACATACCACTAGGTGGCAATAGTAAATTAATATGAAGAGAAGAGAAGATGGTTCTACTTCATTGCAGTCCAGCTGTGTATAATTAAACTGATAGGACTTGATTTGTAAAGGCACACACCCGTCTATATAAGACCTCACAGCTCACAGTGCATGTCAGACCAAATGAGAATCATGAGGTCAAAGGAACTGGCCAAGGAGCTCAGAGAAACAAAGAAGGAAAAATTTTAAGGGGTCTGAATACTTTCCATACCCACTGTATGTCATGAATTAGAATTTAGGCAAATCAGATATAAACACATACTGCAAGTACACATTAAGAGGAATTTCCAATGTAGAATTAGTGATAAGAAAATTAGTCCCACCAGACAAAAGAGGGAAAAATAAAGGCAAGAAAAAAATGAAATGTCAAAATTAACAAATAAATAACAATGTAGAGTAGCACGGTGGCTCAGTGGTTAGCACTGCAGCCTTGCAGCGCTGGAATCCTGGGTTCAAATCCCACCAAGGACAACATTTGCAAGGAGTTTGTATGTTCTTCCTGTGTTTGCGTGGATTTCCTCCAGGTTCTCTGGTTTCCTCCCACATATCAAAGACATAGTGAGTCTAGATTGTGAGTTCCATTGGGGACAGCGATGAAAATGAGTGCAAACTGTAAAGCGCTGCGGAATATGTGGTGCTATATAAAGATTATTATTATTAAGAACTAGAGAGTATCAATAGGAGGGCGAGGTGAATGGGTGCATAGTATAGTCATAGTACAACATATGGGTGCTAGTATTCATAATGCAATATGTAGAGTATGGAGAAACTGGATATGTGAAGCTAAATAACTGCAGAAAGTTGTCACACTGTACACTTTGATGGTAGCAACCTAGAAGCCGAGAAGTCTGGACTCAGACGCACTCCCGCATTCGTATTCTGATCTGGACTCATTCCTCCTCTATCTGGCTGGCCCGCCACCTTTAGATTGTTGGACAGAGCGAGCGCCTTCTTCAGACTTTTTCCACTCCTCCAAAGCCTCGTCATCAACCACCCCCTCGCTAATCGTTTTGGCCCACTGCACGCACTTTGGGTTTTGAACACACCATCTGGTTCCCTATGGGCTTACTCGCCACATGCCCCTCGGCATTAATGGGTCTTTTTAAACACATCTTACACGAGTCTCCACATTACTTCAAGACCCACACCTGGCGCTGCAGCATGCAATTTGCTCTACATCCAGATGTTATGTGCGTCTCAAATGTCCTGTTTATTTAGTTTATCCTTTTTAATATGACGGTGACTCTTTACTTATAACTCACCTAAAGGTTTGGGTCTTTTCTGTTCTGTTTCCCGTTTATTACCATCAAATCTCAGAAGTCGAGATTTCAGTCTGCTCATGTGCCGACTCCTGCAGCCATTTTCACCTCAGTGAAAACAATGGGAAGAGCGGGGACTCCACCGACATTTTGTGAAAGTCCAAGGCCCACCGCAGCCTCGCACCACCGAACACCACTTCCTCCTCTTAGCCCGGGACCTGCAACATCACCCCATTCCTGCTGCTGCCACCAGCTTCCTTTCTTGTAGCAGCAACCTTGCCTCCTGTGACCCTGCTCCACCACAGCTTCCTCCCCCAATGAGCTACACTCGGATTATAAGATGCACCCCATATATATATATAGAGAGAGAGAGAGACCAAAACAAATAGGAAGGCAGCAATCCAAGTTGCAAAGGTGAAAAGAGTGGTTTATTTAGATCCACATAGCATTGCGATGTTTCGTCTCACAATGAGACTTTATCAAGCGTCTCATTGTGAGACAAAACATCGCCATGCTATGTGGATCTAAATAAACTCCACTTTTTTCACCT
>VIAB01013457.1:34845-47640 GCA_009801035.1 Oophaga pumilio
GGCCCATAAAAACCTGGAGCCGGCCCTGGCTGCGTGAACCGGTTACCAACCAGTATGTATAAAAGTACAGACACAGAGGGCTGTTAAATGCATAAAGCGTGTGAGAACAAGATACAGGGAACCTGGTTATGAAGAAAATTTTGAATGGACAACACAGGGATAGATAAATAAATATGTTTGCACTTTTTATAACTTCAGGGCATCCTGTAAATTGGTACCCAGAATTGAAGCACATATTCCAGATGGGGTAGCACTAACACTGTGTAAAGTGGTAGTATTGCGTCCCTGTCCTGCATGTCCATGCATCTTTTAATATAATTTCACAACAGAAAAATTATCGAGGTAACGAGGGAAACGAGGTAACGCTTCAGCCCAGTTCTGGGTCTTTATCAAATCTCATTTAAGAAGTAGAGAAAGTCACCATTAAGTTGTACAAGACAGATAGAAAACAGACGTCCCCGCTGGGGCTTGGTATTGTGTGGGGTCTGGCGCCGTTACTTCTTAAGTGAGGTTTGATAAAGACCCGGAACTGGGTTGAAACGTTACCTCGTTTCCCTCATTACCTCGATTTTTTTTCCTGCGGTGAAATTATATTGTACACAAAATAAACTCTAGTGTTTTCTATCTGCAAATATAGCAAAACATTTTTTGAGTGTGGCTGTTTTTTCTTGTTGATGATTTCTGGACTTGGTCCAAGTTCAGCCTGCACCTAACTATATCAACAGAGTGCGTGTCATTTACCTCTTTAGTTCATGCATCTTTTAATGCATGACAATATCCTACTGGCCTTTATTTTGGTTTACACATGCCTGCATGGACCACTGGACAAGTGCCAATTCGCTACATGCAAGCTGATTGGCATCATTTGTTGGCCTGTTTAGACATACTGTCTACAATTCTTTACTTACAAAGTTAACACTTTAACTTTAATACAGTCCTTCTGTGTGCAAAATTATCATCATTACCAGCAGTACATTACTGATGTGCTGCCCATAATAAAGATTTTCAAGCCTGATTAAAAATCATCACACTTGAAGAATAACCATTTTACTTAAATGGATTGGCTACTTTCTCTTGTTAGTGAAGTTTTTCTCACAAACGGCACAACACTTCTGTTTATAAGATGGCTGCAGAATGAGGATCTTCAGTCTCCTCAAATGGTGTATTAGCCTCCTCTTAGACCACGTTCACACGTTCAGTATTTAGTAAGTATTTTATATCAGCATTTGTAAGCCAAAACCAGGAGTGGAACAGAGGAAATGTATAATACAAAAATGTCACCACTTCTGCATTTTTCACCCACTCCTGGTTTTGGCTTATAGATACTGATGTAAAATGCTGACCAAATACTGAATGTGGCCTTAAGGTACTGCCACACTACTCGATCCCGCTAACGATCTCGTTAGCGTCGCATACTAATGAGATCGCTAGCGGGATCGTTTTAATATCGCTAGTGTGGGCCACATTTAGCGATATAGTTAACGACGCTATCGCCGTTAGCGATCTTCTTAACGACTTTAGCGGTACAAAAGTACCGCTAAATCGCTAAGAAAAGGTGCCACACTAGCGATATATACTTACCCAGCGGGAGCGCCGACGAGAAAATAGGGTCCGGAACGATTCCAGCGACGAGCGAGATCACAGCAGGAAGCTCGTCGCTGGAAGATGTCGCACACAGCAACATCGCTAACGGGATCGCTAAATAGTGACGTTTTTTAGCGATCCCGTTAGCGATGTTGTTTAGTGTGGCATACCCTTAAGGATTATTATGGATTAAAAAGGACCTGTCACCAGGTCGAAAGATGCCAGTTGACTTTATTCCTACTGCTCAGTTGTTGTTGTGTTTTAAATCCACAGTACGGTCCTAGAGAAATGGGCTTGAAATTTAGTGCTGATTTTTATGGTCTTTATCAAGAGGGAATTGCTCACAGGATTCTCTGGAGTCATGTCATGCCGTGCATTCTCTTTCTGTAGACCACTTCTGGTGGACAGAATGAATGGCATATCATCTCTTAACATTCAGCTGGGGGCCTGCTCATCTGACGGTTTCCAGGAGCATGTATAGTTCAGATGCCTCCAGCTTGAACCACGTATGCCCAGAATAACTTTCGTGCATCCCTCTGGACTTGGGATGAACTGCCCAAAAAATGCAGAGCAAAGAGAAGGTCTGGAATAGTAAGAGATTGAGTGGGCAGGTACAGCCTGCTAAGAAGGGGACAAACCAGTCGTTTGTATTGCAAGTACAATACTCTTTGGGATTTCTGATTCTACACTCAATGAAGTTATTATTATTTATTATTATTATTATTCATTTTTTATAGCGCCATTTATTCCATGGTGCTTTACATGTGAGAGGGGGCAAATATAGGCAAGTACAGTAAATATGAGCAATACAGGACACACATAAGTACAAAAGGAGAGAGGACCCTGCCCACGAAGGCTCACAATCTACAGGAAATGGGTGAGGATATACTAGGAGAGGGTAGAACTGGTCGTGTGGCGGTTCAGTAGACTGAGGATCACTGCTGGTTGTAGGCTTGTCGGAAGAGGTAGGCCTTCAGGTTCTTTTTGAAGATTTCCATGGTAGGCGAGAGTCTGATGTGTTGGGGTAGAGAATTCCAGAGTATAGGGGAGGCACGGGAGAAGTCTTGTATGCGGTTGTGGGAAGAAGAGATAAGGGGAGAGTAGAGAAGGAGATCTTGAGAGTTACCCAGTGTACATTTTATAATGTCAGCAATTTACACATCTACATGACTAACCTTAGCGTGACATTATCCATTACATATCATATTATGGAGATAGACTCCGCCAGAATTGCTTCAAATAGGGAATATGGGCTCTATGAATACCTTTGTACTTGCGTATTGCAGCATGGCAAACTAGAAGAAAATATTCAGTCTTAAAAGTTTCAATATTACCTACTGTATAACAAAACTTTTAATAGTCGATATTGAGCAAAAATCACGGACTTGGTGAGAACTACAATGACGATGAAGATCTAGAGGGTTGAGTTTAGAAAACTTTTATTTGAAACTACCTGTTTTGGAGCCCATTTGGCCACTTCATCAGGTGTGTACTCATGGGCCCTGAGTCAAATGGACGCAGCTGCAGCCAGCAGGGAGAGATCATGTCCACATTCACGTGTCTGTCAGTGTTGTGTCTGCATGTACAACATTAAAAGGGGATGTGTAACAGCTCACCATTTCCGATTCCATCAATGATTGATCTGCACTGGGAGCACTTTCCTGTTGCTAATCCTTACTTTACTAACAAGGACTAGCTCATATGCGGGACAACATTAGTTTGTTAAAAATAGCAAAAAAGTTCCTATTTTAAAATGGGGAGCTCAGCTGGACTGTTTCTCTTTGTGGAGAGTACAAGTATAAGGTGACTTATAAGCCATGCAATGCTCATCTGGGAGAAATTAAATATGCAAATATTGTCTTCAGAAGAGGAAGAGGATTTCAACTTTAATGCCTCTTATTGGGGATAGCAATAATAAAAGTCAAAAGTGACCATTTAACGAGCCTTGCCATATGATTTAGGAAAAAAGCTAAACCAAATACTCCATTTGCAGACAAGTGTTTTGGGGCATTTGACCTTCATCAGTGCAAAGCAAGAGGTTAAGATTGGCTAACTGGGACGCCTCTGACAGGATAAAAACCCCAAACCAGACAAGAAAGTCTGATTTAGCCCCTTTCGACCTTCTAAGTCAAGTGGCAAGGCTTGTGAAAGGGTCAGTATTTATTTTTAGGACTGCTGCCCCCAATAGATGGCATTGGATTTCCAGTCCTCCCTCTCTCTGAAAAGTATATTTGTACATTTTAAAATATTAACGGAAATGTTAGATTAGTTGTACATGATAGAATAAATTATTCACAGGTGAAAGATTTGAAATAATTGATGAACAGCAATTGAAAACTTGGATCTTAGGAATCCACTCATCCTTTGTATTTTAATGATTTTGGCTAGTATTGCTTTCAAATTGCAACCAAAAGACATTCTAAATGTGAGTATTAACCTTTATGTGACATTATATTTAAGAAACATTTGGGTTTCCCATATTCATATTTCAGGTATACAGGAGTACTTTGTTAGAGTAGTTTAGAAGTCCATAAACTGCGTAATCCAGACTGACGCTGAAAATTTGCCCATTAATTCATAATTTCAAAACAAATCGCTTATCCCTGTACTAAAACACTATAGTCTTTAAGTGAGTCATACACTATTATTTCTGAAGCTGAGTATGACCTCAGCATATCTAGTATGTTAGTAATACACATCTGGTAGAACAAGGCTAGCTTACAATTGACCTTCATTCATCAGAGGTGCCCTGTTTCCTTTGATGGTGTGGAGATAGCGGGTCAGATGTGTACACTGTTTGAAAACTACATCCTACGAACTCCAACCAGCTAAACATTTGTCATGCTTTAAGTTGTTGGACTGCATGATGACTTTTGTCCTATTTTGCTTTTTTCTGCTCTACGATTAGTACTACAGTCTCGTCTCACTGGGATCTTTTATCAAAGGCCTTCAAACCTGAGACAACCAGTTACAGGACTTCAATGAGGAACCAGCATCCACCTAATCCTTTTAATTCCCAAAGGAGCCTACAGATTTCTTTTACAAGTTTGTCTCTGCATTTAATCCAGGTAAATGGTGTAAAGCAGCAGGAGACCTGGGCAGATTGCTGATGTAGTGCAATAAACTGTGAGCAGTACCTCCTATAACTACAGATGTCAAGTGCCAAACTTTACATCTTTTTTTATAATTCAAAACACATTCAGCAACCTTCATCAATGCATTTCCACACAGGCCACGTATTACAGATTTGGAGACTATGTGCTATCAACAGAAGATTTCCTGCCATATGAATCACTTATATGTTAATGAGCAGTTAACAAGAATGGCAACTAGGTCAGGTGTGAGGCGTGTAAGGGCTTAAAGAAGAGAACTAGACACTAGAGACATAGATGTGAAAATGGTCTCATATTTTATAAAAAAAAAATTATTTTCAGGGTTAATAGTGGCCTAGAGCATAAACTAAATAAGGCTTACTTAAAAGTAAGGTATGGAAAAACAGTCATTATAAAGTACATAAGGTATTGAATTGTTCTAAAAAGACTACCTCCAGTTATGATAAAGGCCGCATTTCTTGATTGCTTCTGGCATCATATGGCTGTGTCCCACAGGGAAGTGGATGAATGGAGTGAATGCAGCCATGGCTACATACCAACATTTTAATGCCCTGTTTTTGGGATTGAACGAGTTCCCAGCAATCGGACACCCACTGATCCTATTCTGTAGTTACTTGATAACTTTAAATATTGGAAGTAAAGGTTCATTTATACAAGCAGATAAATGTTCAAGCAATGAACAATACAAGCAGAAAAGCATGTCAGACCAGTGTTCACACTGGAGAAGAATCGGGCTACAAATCTTTGGAAAACGATCATTTAATCATTACATCGAAAATTGTGCAAATAGTTCACGCTGACAGATAATACCTACTACCTATTCATTATTTGAATTTTCATTACACAATCTTCGAAAGAAGAAAGATAATTTTTTTACTTGCATAAAATTTTATGAACAACCAACGAGTGTTTGTGGACACATCGTTCAGTTGCTCAAGCAAATCACATTGTTAGGGTTGGCGGATTGCACTAAATAAAATATAAAAATAAAGTGTAATCGCAACCCGGGGTCCACCGTGCAGAAATGAATCTGCTGCTAGTGGGAATAATAACGGAACAAAACAGCGAGCGTTACCTTAAGCACACTGTGTTAACGCCTCACAGTGTGAACGGAATGCAGAGTACCAATTACTTCACAGAGAGGTACTGCTTTGAGAATGCTAAGTACTATACCCTATCAAACATCACAGGGATGTTAGCACGTGGATTGAGCTTGCCCTACGACTAAACTGTGCTAACTGCACATACAAATGGCCAGATACTGTACCAAGAGCAAGAACTCTTATGTTGCTAGATACAATACCCTGTAGCCTTTACTGAGAGGGGCATAATGGTTGAGCTTGCTCTATAACTGAACTGTGCTAACCGCACACATGAACGAAACATATGCTAAGCCAAGGGGTAGTTACACCTATCCTGACGCTACTGAATTTGTGCCTGACCAGCACCCTAATCATGTAGCTGACTAGATACTCAGGTGTTGAGCCATGGGAACAAAACCACATAAGTATGTGACCTGCTTGCCAATGTATACAGTCTTTGAGCACAGACAGACACTAGAAAACATGCAGACAGAGTGGTAGAGTATCCACCCACACATCAAAACATAAATGACACTTGCGCGCCTGCGTGCACCACTGAGAGCCTTTTATACGCTAGGCTCCACCCCAAACACTCATGCCCAGTCAGTCGAGACATCGCCCGCGGGCCAATCTGGAGCTGCCAAATCACCAGAGCAGCTAAAGTTAGATCACCAATAAGAAGACACTACATCAGGGACATGCTCAGTAAGGTAATCACTGGACTTAGACTTCAAAGCGCAAGACTGCACCTGCATATCACTGATTACCATAGACTTAGCTGAAGAGCCAGCAGTAACAAATGTATTTTGAGGGAGCGACTAAAACTGTGCAAGTTGTGGCTGGTCCTAATTCCTTGGGGTAGAGCATTCTAGAGGATTGGCGCATAGCGGGAGAAGTCTTGGAGTCGGGAGTGCGAGGTACAGATTAGTGCCGAGGTTAGTCGAAAGCCATTTGCAGAGCGCAGCGATCGGCTAGGCCGATAGACAGAAATGAGGGAGGAGATATAAGGGGGTGCCGCACTGTGGAGAGATTTGTGAGTGAGAACAAGTACTTTGAATTGGATCTTATAATGAATGGGCAGCCAGTGTAGCGACTGGAGAAGAGCGGACACATCCAAGCACCGATTAGCTAGATGGACGACCATGGCTGCTGCATTAAGGTTGAACTAGAGAGGGGAAAGTCGAGTGAGGGGGAGGCCAATTAATAGAGTGTTACAGTAGTCCAGTCGAGAATGGATCAGGGCGACAGTAAGGATTTTTGTTGTCTCCATGGTGAGAAAAGGGCGGATTCTGGAGATGTTCTTTAGCTGTAAGCTGCCAGAGCGGGCCAGAGATTGTATATGGAAGGTGAAAGAGAGATTGGTGTCAAACATAACACCCAGACAGCGTGCCTGCTGCCAGGGTGTAATTATGGTGCCACCCACGGAGAGGGAAATGTCAGATTTAGGGAGGTTAGCAGATGGCAGAAGCAGAAGAAGTTCAGTATTGGAAAGGTTGAGTTTCAGATAGAGAGTGGACATGAAGTTGGAGACTGCAGACAGACAGTCACTGGCATTCTGTAGTACAGCAGGGGCAAGGTCAGGGGATGACGTGGATAGTTGTGTGTCATCAGCATAAAGATGGTACTGAAAACCAAATCTGCTGATGGTCTGTCCAACTGAAGCCGCGTAGAGAGAGAAGGGAAGGGGCCAAGGACTGAGCCCTGAAGTAACTCAACAGTGAGAGGAAGAGGAGATGAAGTGGAGCTGGTGAACAAAACATTGAAGGAGCGGTCAGAAGGATAGGAAGAGAACTAGGAAAGAGCTGTGTCCTTAATGCCTAGTGACTGGAGCCTAGAGATTAGAAGATGGTGGTCAACAGTGTCGAAAGCTGCAGAAAGGTCGAAAAGAATAAGCAGAGAGTGGTCACCGTTACATTTTGCTGTCAGAAGGTCATTGGTCACTTTTATGAGTCCAGTTTCTGTCAAATGTAGGGGGTGGAAGCCGGACTGTGAAGGGTCTAGGAGGGAGTGAGTGGAGAGGTAATGGGTAAGGTGGGAGTACACTAGGCTCTCCAAGAGTTTAGAGATGAAGGGGAGATTGGAGACTGGTCTGTAGTTGTTTGTGCAGGATGGGTCGAGAGCGGGTTTCTTTAATAATGGAGTAATGATAGAGTGTTTGAAGGAGGAAGGGAAAATGCTCGAGGAGAGAGAGAGATTAAAGATTGTAGTTAGGTGAGTTGTGACGACTGGAGAGAGAGACTGGAGGAGATGTGAAGGAATGGGGTAAGTGGTGCATGTAGTCGGACGAGAAGAAGAGAGGAGCCTGTAGACTTCTTCTTCTGTGATGGGATCAAATGTGGAGAGTGAGCCAGGGAAATACAGGGAGGGATGGGAGTCACTGCACCTGGTGGCTGGGAGCGGATATCCTGACGCATATTTTCTATTTTCTCTATAAAGTAGGAGGCCAGGTCATCAGCACAAATGTCTGTGATAGGGGCTTGTGCTTTTGGCCTGAGGAGAGAGTGAAAGGTGTCAAATGTTTTGGGGGTTGTGGGATAGTGAGGCGATCAGGGTGGTGAAGTAGGTCTGTTTAGCGAGGTGAAGGGCAGAGTTAGAGGTTCTTAACATAAATTTGAAGTGGGTGAAGTCTTCTGGTTTGCGAGTTTTCCTCCATAAGCGTTCAGCACTCCTAGAGCATCGCTGGAGAAATCGAGTTTGCGATGTAAGCCAGGACTGTTTTACTCTGTGCATGGAGTTTCTGAGGGTGAGGGGAGCTACTTGGTCAAGGGTGCTTCTAAGAGTGTCGTTGTAGTGATGTACAGCCAGATTAGGACAGGAAAAAGAGGAGATTGGGGATAGTGATGAGTGTATGGAGTCTGAAAGTGTATGAGGGTTAATGATTAGTAGATTTCTGAATGTGTGGTAGGTAGGAGTGTGCTGGGGTGGACGAGGATTTGTGAGCATGAAGGAGATAATGTTGTTGTCAGAGAGGGTAAGCAGTGAGTTATCTAGGTAGGAGATTGAACAGAGCCAGACAAAGACCAGGTCAAGGGTGTTAACTCCCGTCTTTGTGTGTTTCAGAGGTTGATAGCTGTGAGAGGCTGAAAGAAGTGGTTAGTGATAGAAGCTGGGATACAGATGTGGAAATGGGGCTGTTAATGGGGATGATGAAGTCTCCCAGAATAAGGGTTGGGAGTTCTGAGGACATGAAGTGCGGCAGCCAGGCAGAGAAATGGTCAAGGAAGTGGGTGGGTGAGACTGGGGGCTGGTATATGACTGCTACTCTAAAGGGAGAGGGGACAGAAGAGCCTGATGGTGTGGACCTCAAAAGAAGGGAATGAAAGTGATGGAACTGGGGCGATGACCTGGAAAGTGCATTGTGGGGAAAAGAGTATGCCGACTCCACCACCTAGTCTGTTTGTGCATCTTGGGGAATGGGAGAATTGTAAGCCACCATGGGAAATGGCAGCAGGGGAGACAGTGTCAGAATCCTGAATCCAGGTTTCAGTGAGGGCCAACAGTTTAAGAAAGTTGTTCAGAAAGCAATTGTGCAGGAAAGGAAGTTTGTTACATACAGACCGTGGATTCCAGAGGGCACAATTAAACGAAGGAGATGATGGAGTGCAACTAATTTTAATAAGGTTTGTAAAGTTTCAATGTGAGTTAGGGTAGGGGTTGAGGGATGGTGGACCAGGGTTGGAGGAGATGTCCCCCGATTATTATTGGGAGTAGGAAGATAAAGAGCAAGTAGTTATTGGAATTGTAAGAAATTTTTTGTGCAATGTGGTTGGGCAAGATGGGCTGAGGTTTTTTAGGAAGGTGAGAAGTGCATGAGAGCTGTCCATGGGAGAGGGAAGTATAGAGGGGCTGATGTGTATGAGTCATGATGGAGGGGGGATGGGGCTTTGAATTTGGATGGCAAGGGAACACAGGAGGAAAGAAATAAGCACATGGATAAAAGGGAGAGCAAAGTGTGGGTTACCTGTTTCCTGCCCTGACTAACTGCCATGGATTAACTGCTTTTTCTAGATGCTTAGCTGCTGGGATGCTTTACTGAGGGGATGCGTGCACCCCACACTACGTGCACCCCTTAGAATGCTTCCAAATTTATATGCCACATTACAGGGTCAGGAGAGAGGGATTGTGAGAGCTGGTTTGGGATAAATTAGCAGCTGCTCTAACACACCAGGGGGTGGATATATGATCAAAACCAAAAGGCCTGGCTCCATCTCTATGCTATAACACCTTTCCTAAGATAATATCTACAGTGACCCCAGGCATGGATATAAAGCAGTGAGCATTGAGTACAATGCAATAGATGAATTATAGCAATGATTCAGTAAGCAGAGTTGTACCATTGAAATATATTGCAGGGTGATAGACAGCATATGAGACAGCAAGCAGAGGTGTAGCGTTGTACTGTACCTGTGTGAAGAGAGAAGATGGATGTTAATTCCTTGCCATGGATTAACTGCTTTTTCTAGTTGCTTAGCTGCTGGGATGCTTTGCTGAGAGGAGAAAGCTTTGAGAAAGAAGAAGTCTTTGTTCAAAACGCGTTGCCTACTACCTGCCATTATGTGATCTTTGATTTTTTTTGGACTTGATTTTACTGTAATAAATTGGACTTCGTGAAGCTGGACCTTTCTTTCCTTTTTTGTCTTGCAATTTGCGTGATGACTGCACGTGGTCCGTGCTTCCCACAACACATGCCTACAGGTGAGCTGGCTTACTTCCTTATTTTTCTATGTGTTGCAGTATATGTTATTTTCAAAGTCTGCAAGTCTATGGATTAAGGAAAATTAAAAGAGGAAGACTCCAATAAGGTTTTACAGGGAATATGGACTAGATATGTCATCTATGGCCCAATCCTTTAAATAATATACACTGCTCAAAAAAATAAAGGGAACACTCAAATAACACATTCTAGATCTAAATGAATGAAATATTATCACTGAATACTTTGTTCTGTACAAAGTTGAATGTGCTGTCAACATAATCACACAAAAATCATCAATGGAAATCAAATTTTTGAACCAATGGAGGCCTGGATTTGGAGAGACCTCCAAAATGAAAGTGGAAACAATTCAAAATAAAAATCAAAACAAGACAAAATTAAAGTGGAAACAAGTCAAAATGATGCTCAGTATTGTGTGTGGCCTCCACGTGCCTGTATGACCTCCCTGCAACGCCTTGGCATGCTCCTGTTGAGGTTGTGGATGTTCTCCTGAGGGATCTCCTCCCAGACCTGGACTAAAGCATCCGTCAACTCCTGGAGAGTCTGTGGTGGATGCAGTGAGAAATGCTGTCCCAGATGTGCTCAATTGAATTCAGGTCTGGGGAATGGGCAGGCCAGTCCATAGCTTCAATGCCTTCATCTTGCAGGAACTGCTAACACACTCCAGCCATATGAGGTCTGGCATTGTCCTGCATTAGGAGGAACCCAGGGCCAACCACACCAGCATATGGTCTCACAAGGTGTCTGAGGCTCTCATCTCAGTACCTAATGGCAATCAGGCTACCTCTGGCGAGCATATGAAGGGCTGTGTGGCCCTCCAAAGAAATGCCACCCTACACCATTACTTACCCACTGCCAAACCGGTCATGCTGAAAGATTTTGTCTTGTTTTGATTTTCATTTCGACTTGTTTCCACTTTCATTTTGGGGTTCTCTCCAAATCCAGGCCTCCATTGGTTCAAAAATTTGATTTCCATTGATGATTTTTATGTGATTATGCTGACAGCACATTCAACTTTGTACACAACAAAGTATTCAATGAGAATATTTCATTCATTTAGATCTAGAATGTATTATTTGAGTGTTCCCTTTATTTTTTTGAGCAGTGTAGTTTAAATCATATTGTTAAGTTACACAAATAGTGCAATATTATTACTGCTACTAGTGAACAAAAGCTGAGGCTTAAGAGCTCTATTTGACTCCTGAATCATTGTGGGGGAACAGTGATCCAAATTTTTATTTTCCAGCACACATACCAAGAGATATGCAAGTTTCCTCTTCGGAGAGAAAGAAGACATGAAGCCTAGTGCCACCTATTGGATGTTGCAATCCTAAAAGTCAATATCGACCATTTAACAAGCCTTGCCATATGACTTAGGATATTATTATTTATTATTATAGCGCCATTTATTCCATGGCGCTTTACATGTGAGGAGGGTTATACATAATAAAAAACAAAAACAATAATCTTAAACAATACAAATCAGTGACAGGTACAAGTGGAAAGACTACCAGGCTCACAGTCTACAAGGGATGGGTGAAGATACTGTAGGTGAGGGTAGAGCTGGTCGTGCAGTGGTTTGGTGGAACGAGGGTTGCTGCAGGTTGTAGGCTTGTAAGATAAAGGCTTTATAGAACTTACACTCTATAGGAGAGAAAAAAACATGCTAAAGAAAAGAGCTTACACGCTACAGAACAGAGAGCGGGAGGGCACAGTTGATCATAAGAGGCTAAACTCTACAGGAGAGAGATGACCCTGCCACTCTACAGATGCTCTCTGATGCTTCAACAGTTGGGAACTGGTGTCAGGCATGATTTTATATTGCGAACATCAAATTGAATCTCAAAGTGTTTGAATTTTTGATATAATACACATTTCTGGAAATTTAACGCAAACTCGATCCTCCGTGGAGCAACCTGCTCATCTCTAATCCAACCATAAACTTTGATATATGCATAGCTTTATATTGGTCAAACTTACACCAATGTCTAACGTCTGACATATAACAGATGTATACTGATCTGATTCTTGACTGCACTGAAAAGCATTGTCAACTATTCTTCACATAAGGCTGGAGTCACACACAAAGTATAAAAAATGGGTCTGTTTTTCACAGAATCGCACAAATGTTCCTTGAACAGTGATCCATATGTCATCCCTGTGCAATGCGAGGATGTGATTTCCTCGTATCAAAGTATCTGTGTGACATCCGTATGGCATCCTTCAGTGAGATTTTCTCACCGGCTTGCAAAATAGATATATAATGGATCCATGGCCTCAAATATTCGTGAAAATATATATA
>VIAB01013459.1:0-11881 GCA_009801035.1 Oophaga pumilio
CCTCTGCTCAGAACTCATTTCAAGTCCATTCACAACAGATATGGTTGTTATTATACCCCTGCCTAGGGTACCAAAACATCTTGCCCCGACCTTAGTCCCAATACTAATGTATTGCAGGATGCAGAAGGCCCCCATGATAGAAGTTAGAGGCATGTATTAATTGAGTAGAACCTAAAGGTACCCATGCAATTAGCTCATTGGAAAATCTATTCACAGGTAAACAAAGCCATAGTCCATAGAAATGCAAATCTGCTTTACTATGACCAAAACAAAGCCTTTTATTACAAAGGAAATTAATGATCAAATACAGATACAAAAGATAGTGCCTCTCTAGGGAAAGAACAACCAACCATAAATTGCAGGTAAACTACGTGTAAAAGTAAAGAATAAGTCATTGGCCATAAAGAGCTAAAACATTTGACAACATTAAGTCAATCTGAAATAGCCTAAGGGTATGTGCACATGCGCCAAAACTGTTGCAAAGAATAAACATAATGCCAAACAATGTAAAAACGCCATTGCTATGCACATGTACAGTCTTTTTCAACTTCTTTTAACCACTTCAGGGTTTGGAAATTGTGAAACCTTAAAAGAAGTCACATTTTCAATCTTCATTTGGAAGCTGCCGGGCTCTTTATATTTGAAAGTATAGGGGAAAAATGATGGTGAGGGAGCAAAAACAGTGCCATAAAAACAATGGCAAAACCACCAGCGATGCCGTTTCACGAAAAGACCATTGGCTTTTTCCTAAAGCAGCTTCGCCTAGGAAAACTTTGGCGACTCAGCTGATAATTTAAAGATTTTATGTGACCTTACCCTTAGGCTACATTCACACATTCGTGTAAATATTACCATCCAAGAGAAATGGAACCATTTTTTTATCAGGTGTGATTCTACCATAATTGATTCCTTGTTGCTACCAAGTTGCTTTAGTTTTTTCTCATCCCTTTTTTTTCACTGAAGCGGGTAGACTGTCTGAACTTTTTTTTCTCCATTGACTTTTAGCATTGGGTCAATTAAAAATAGATTCAGCTTTCATGGGAAACTGAAGAAGAAAGTCTGTTTCCTAGTTTCATCCGTGTCTTATGGATCTCCATAGACTTTAATGACAGAGTCTGATCTGCAAAAATGGATGCAAACAGGATCTGATGTGAGTGTTATGGACTTGAGACAAGGATCTGTTTTTAAAACTGATGTGTGCAAAGCTGAATGAAACTATGGGTCAGTGTGCTAAGGAAGATAAGAAAGGACAGTAACACGTATCTGTTGATCTTATGTGGAAAGAAACTCTGGTCCCTCCCCAAAGTGTTAGCAAGAAAAGCGTGTGACAGGCCAAACGGTTATAAAGCAAATTACAGGCACGCCTGACCAGTATGCAGGACACCATTGATCTGTGTAATAACGCCGTCTCTCTTCGGTGTATTACCTGACTGTGGCGGTAATATCTCTACATTTGCAGAATATTTTGAGCCAAGAATGGGATTGGTTCCTATCAGAACACAGGAGGGAAAATGTTCACCTCCTGTTTGGGAAGGGTTTTCTAATCTGCTTCTTGACACAAAATACCCAGCTCTCACATGGAGCCACATTACTCTCATCTGAAAGTTGTAAGGAAAAGAAACAATGGAGGAACAGTAACAAGATGGATGAATTTTAAAAAATAACATTTATCTGGAATATTCTGTGAATAAACCAGGAAACAGAAGAGAAGACATTTTTATAAGAACCATGTATTATAATCATCAGGATTTGAGATAGTGTATGTATGACTACTCTGAGGGACACACATAGAGGCCTGACAGTTCCAAGGTCATCCTTAAGATGAGATCCCTGCACAGGTGCTCTCCATCCATTACAAAAGAGGATGATATGATCAATACCCCCATGGCAGCCACAAGAAACACAACCTTCTGCTATGAGCCTCTATGTATATTTGCACATATGAATATTTATATCTTGCATATTTCAGCTTTCTGGGCTCCTTTTTAGTGATGAATAAGGGTGCTTGGATAAGGTGTTATCCGAGCATGCTCGTGTCTGAATCGAGTATTTTGGCGTACTTTCAAAAAAAAGGCTCAACAGCCGCAACCCATGCAGGGAATGCCTGTTTGTTAGTAAATCCCTTTATGTGCTGCAGCTGCTGAACAGCCGCGAAAAACATGCAGCCATTTTTTTCGAGTATGCCGAAGATACACTATTAAGACACGAGCGTGCTCGGATATCACCTTATCCAAACACGCTCGCAAGTTACTATTCCTTTTCAAGAGCACGGCTAAGATGAATTTTCACATAGCCTTAGACCTTCATGAATATATGCTCATAGGATTAACATTTGCTCTATTCTGAAGCCAACCTTTAAAAGTCTTACTCTGCAAATACTGAGAATCTTATTGAGCAGTTCCCAGTACAGTCTCATGCCCACTTATAGGGCCAGAGAAGCTGAGAAAATTGATGTATATTTTTGACAGAAAAGACTCACTATATCTTGTATTTCCTCTGCTTAAACCCGTTCTATTTCTCTGCTTTCATATCCGGTGGAAAGTCGCTGTATGACTATATATACAGAGATACTGCAGTTGTCAATCACTAAGTAGGATCACCCACTTGATTCTTAAGCATAAAAAGAGGATGGATTCAATTAAATGAAATGCAAGATAATCTATACACTTTCCTGTAACATACAGCTCACAGACTACAAATAGAACATGACAAGTATTCTTTAAATGGAAAATGTCGGCCAATTCATGCTGCCTAAACACGGGCAGCATAAATCAGAACCAGGCAGCACAATTGCTGTCTGGCATGTTTTTTTCAGAGGCATTTCAGAGCAAAACTAGTTTGAAGATCTGACTGCGGACCATAGTCAGAGAGGAGACTAGATTTTTCTCTGAGACCAGACCTTTAACTGATTTTTCTCAGAAACGCCAGATCGTCAGAAAAAACCTACTTGGCTGCAGTCATATTGTCATATTCTGATTCATGCTGCTTAATCCACAAATTGGCTGACAGGTTTCCTTTAATATAGGAAAATATTTTAATATTCTTCTTGAAATAGCACCTCTAGGCGTCAAACTAACAAATACTTTTGTAATTTGGTGAAATTGTAGATCATTTTTTCATTAATGCCAGTGGTCTGCAACCCTAATCTCCCCAATAGTCCCCAATAGTCTGTTTTTTCTTATTTTTGAGTCATTGTCCACCGGGTGCATGACACCAAAGCTCATCTAATATATGACGAGCTGTGGCGTATATTATGCTACAAATTTTAATCCAGTCCCTCGTTAGACATGTGTGCCTCTTAATGAATCAGTTGCGTCTGAATCTAATACACCTCCTTATTGGCAGGACAGGACATATGCTGCCGAGAACAATGGCCGTCTATGTGCCGAGAACGATCTATTACTGCTCATTTTGTGAGTATGGGAAATGTGATTGGCCTGTTCATAAAAGCTTTTAAATGAATGTTGGTTAGCAAACAACAGTGTAAACCTGCCCTTAAAGTATCACAGAGTGTCCCTTCGTTTCAAACTATAGAGCAGACCTACACAACATATGGCCCGCGGCAGCATGTGGCCCACCAAATGATGTTATGCAGCTAGTGTAGCTGTCCAGGAGACTCTGCTCTATCTTCCCATATTCAAATGTATTCGAGTCTATCAGATGCGAATACATTTGAATGCTGCGGTACTGGGACTGTGGCAGAGAAAGCGCCAACTTGCAGCAGAGTGATGAGGTCAACACATCGGGCACTGGTAAGCGCTCCATAGAGGAGTCGAAGATTAAATATCATGTTATTTTACATGAGGGGCCTGGGAAAGGAAAGGAAGTATTACTACGAGTGCACGCAATGTGGTAATTTGGGACATTATGGGCAATTTGGGACATTATGGGGGACATTATAAGCCAATTTGGAACATTATGGGGGACATTGTGGAGAAATTGAGACATTATGGAGCAATTTGGGACACTATGGGGCAATTTGGAACACTAAGGGGGACATTATCAGGCAATTGAGGGGATTGTGAAAGGTGGCATAGTATAGTGAGGGGCAGTGGGGTGGGGATAACTTGGAAAGTGGTAGTATGGGGGAGATATGGAAATGGACAGTATGTGTGGGGACCTTATGGTGAGGGGTTGTGTGGGGGATATTATTTGGGGAAGATATTGTATAGAGGGGCAGTGTGTGGGATATTTTGGAGAAGAGCAGTGGGGGTGATATTATCCAGCGAGGCAGAGTAGATGGATATTTTGGAGAGGGCAGTGTAGGGGGATATCATACAGATGAGCAGAGTGTAGGTAATATTTGTGCTAAGGGCAAGTTGTAGGGAATTTTATAGAAGGGCAGTATGGGGAAGTATTTTGGAGAGGGGCAGTGTGGGAGAGTATTTTGAAAATGAGCAGTGTGTGGATGGGGGTGTTTTGGAGAGGGTTAGAGGGGGGTATTAAAGAGAGAGGCAGTGTGGGTGGAATATTTTGGAAAGGGATAGTGTGGGGGATATTATAGAGAAGGGCAGTGTGTGAAAGTTATTTTGTGCAGGAAGCGCAATGAGGGGAGATTATTTATTCAGGGGAGATATTTTTATTTATGAAGCAGCATAATAATGCTTTTACTTGTAAGGGCACTGTGTTAGGATGTGCTGCTGAAGACAAAAAAGAGGCAAGCGTGGAGAGAAATGCTCTGGGCATGGAATCATGGAGTCTGTGCTATATGGAGACAAAAGGGAAAGGAATAACTCCAATTAGAGAAGATATCACTTATAAGGTACCTGGATGTAAATGTTTTTTGTGATATTGACTACATCTCATCAGTGCTGTGGTTCCTGTATAGTTTGCATGGTAACCGATAACAATTCCCAGCATCTCCTTACCATTGTTAAGGACATACTGGGAATTGTAGCTTCAATGTAATACAAATGTATATTGGTCTGACCTGGCATTACAATTGATCACTGTACTAAGCTTGGCATTGTATTCATGTTCTGAACCTATGGTGTTTCTGGTGCTGCATTCATGTACTGACGGTGATTAATTCTCTGCATTCATGTATTGATGGTGGTTCTGGCGCTGCATTCATGTACTGATGGTGGTTCTGGTGCTGCATTTAATTTCTGCTTGTGTTTCTGGTGCTGCATTGCATTCATATACTGATAGTGTTTCTGGTGCTGCATTCATGTATTGACAGTGGTTGTGACGTTGCATTCATGTACTGATGGTGGTTCTGATGCTGCATTCATGTACTGATAGTTTTGATGCTGCATTCATGTAATGATGGTGGTTTTATTGCTGCATTCATGTACTGATGGTGGTTCTGGTGCTGCACTCATGTGCTAACAGTGTTGTGATCTTATACACATGTAAAAATCCAATCCAGGACATGATTCACAGTTATGTTAAAACTTAAAAAGTGTCAAAACTTTTGAAATGTGAGATTATGAGGAGGATTTGGTGAGTTTCTGCTCCAAAAAACTCAGTTTTAGTTAGCGTGTGTTCACACTGATTTTTTTGAGCAGAAACTCTTGTAAGGAGGCTAATGGCTGAGTAGTCTATGGGAGGTACTGTATGTGTCACAGAGATGTCTATTCTCTGTGATGTAACCCGAAGTATTTTCTTTAGTGCACGTAAGCACTAAGAGGTTTGTTTGGTGCACCTGGGACCAGGTTGCGGGTAGCTATGAGAGATGGGCCGGTCTGGCTACCCACATACCTCAACTCTGGGTGTGATTACAGCCTACATAATGGAGCCTGTTGTTTGGCACATGGTCTGTGTGTTGGGAGGGAGGAGGCCTCCTGTGTGTTTGGCTCCAGACTGAGCCTGAGAACTGGACAATAACCCAGCCTGTGCGCCTACAGGCCTGGCGGAGCAGAGCCCTGCTATGGACATTTTGTGTTGTATTTTCCTGATCTAAAGGCTGTTTATTTTCTGTTTTGCTTCTGGGGTCTATGATGCAATAAACCCCCATGAACAAGCCTCCTATTTTCCTCCCGTCGCGCCCAAGTGAGTAAAACCCCTACACTCTCCAAATCCTTCTCAAATACTCAATGTTTGCTTCTGGTGATGTATTCCTGTAACTACCCCTTTAAAAAAATGGGTGGCCCTTGGGATTGGTTCAGTATGGCAATGTTGCCCTTGGACCAAAAATGTTGTGCACACCTGCTATAGAGCCATACGGCAGAACTGAAGCACACTATATTACAGAGGTATTATGCGGAATTTGATGGGGTAATATACGGAAAAAAATTCTGTATATCTTCATTTGAAATGAGTGGCATATCCAAGGTTCATAGAATTCTATGCTCCATATCATTTGGAATTTGTGCAGAGTTTTAATATGAGTATTTGCATGGGGCCTAAGACTATCAAGGATTTTTCCTGTAGGTGACCCTTTAGCAAAATCTTTAAACTTATTCTGAAGAGATATACTGTCACCAAAAATAAATAGTGCTTATGATACAAAGCTTGAAAGTACAAATTACTTTCTTTACCGATCAGTCAGCACAACTACAATTGATTTGTTTGCTGTCCCTTGAACTAGCAGTTCAATCTTTGGTTACCCATATACATTGGATAAAGATCGTACATAAAATGATTTGTATAAAAGGTGCCTCCATCAACATGACAGACTAAACTGACCAATGAGTGGACAGTATTTAACAGAAACGTGCATGAGAAACGTGAAGAACAAATGATTTTGTCAAAAATTTGCCACCCAATGACACAAACTGTTCAATTAACATCTGCATTTGAAAGCTGCAAAAAATGCAATATTAATCTACATTAAGCACTTTCCATAATACATTGGACCAAAATCAATATTTAAAAAGTATTGTTCTAATTAAAGAGCTAAATATCTATTCACTGAAGCAATGCCTGTCGCACCTCGAATGGAGTCTTTGTAGACTAAATACAATTGGTAAAATTTTTCATTTTACATTTTCATCTATATTTCACTGTACAAATCGTTTACAGATCTTAAAACAGTGGGAGAAATGTATAAAGTACTTAAAAAAAAAAGTCACCCATTTTGGCAAACATCAGTATTATGCGAACTGTGAAACTTTTCTCCTCTTTACTTTTCAAAAGTTACAAGTAGAGGCTGAGACAGGCCACATTCTGAAAATATGTACTATAATAACATGGAATAATAAAGCCGGTGTATATCCTGGCACACAGAGAACTAAAGTTGTATATTCATTAAAAAGATAGCACCTTAATAAATATGGCCTATCTTACTTCACCACTCATCAGTTTTATGGCATATAAAACACCTGTCTAAGTAAGTCTTCCCCAGTGACTTTACGAGAGGCAAACATGCAGGGTATTTTAGATCAGTTCACGACTATATATACGTCATGCCTGGCACACACCTAGCTCAAAATGTCACGCGAAACCTCAGCTGGGCTAGACATGATGTTTGACATGTTTTATTACTGCATTAAGGAACATCATGGTTTCATGTGAAAGAATCTACACAGCCGATATCACAAAGGTAAATTTGAAGACATTTGGAAAAGTCACACGTGGAGTAAATGGAAAAAAAAGAAAATTTGTATCATCATTATGATATAATTGTATCATATCTGTGACAGTACAAAAAATACCCAAATTGAGTAATTGGAGAAGACTCGTTCAAATAAAACACTGATTCTTTAAATGCTATACATGTTTAGTATGTTATATTAACCCTGTGACAAGAAAGTGTCAAGGACTGCTTGACCAATACCTAACACTATCTACCCTGCCAAGACCTCAAGGGAAGCCAGTAATATTATCCTGCCTAAATGTGAGCTGTATGGCCATAAAAAGACTCTTGCTAAATATTACATTGTTACTAGTGTAGGGTAAAGCCAATTTACCTATGAGAAAAAGCAGAATAATTAACAAATCCAAAATTAGCTAGGACCTAAAGGATAATCACCATTAACTATAGGCACAAGGACACGGGAAAAAAAATGTAAATTATAATAATTACTTTTGGAAATGGGGATAGATTTTTAGCTCATTTACTTATTATCTTGACCTTGGATGATATAAGTTCTTACAAATGTCACTTTTTAAAGTTTACCAGATACATGCTAATTTTTCTGACAACTCAGTGTGCAAAATCGAAAAGTTTTTTTTGTTATAAATATATTTTATAATATTTTTTGTGGTTTTAAATATCTGGACATTTTTGGCATCGGCTCCAAGCTGTGAAGGTACAAGACGTTTCCAAAGGTCTAAGGTGCAGAAGAGGGAGCCAGCCTAGTAAAAACCTCTGAAGGGTTCTTACGTTACCCATAGAGAATTTGGCTGCAGTCTATATTCATCTAATTCTCGGGAGGTTAGCCCTGCTGTCTCAGCAGTATTCCCTTGCAGGCATCTTCAGTTACAGTACAAACATTTCATGACTTATAAATAAAGTAATTATTGTATTACTATGTTATATTAAAGCAAAATTAATTACAATTTCTAATATTTTATAGAATTTCTTTCTTGTGCCCAACTAGCGGACATCATCTAAAAAGTCATAATAATCCATACCTTGTGGGAGAAATTGATAGGCCAATGTAGTGGTCTTCTTTTATAGCTGGCGTGATCTGAATGTCCTTCTCTTGTTTGATTTTTTTCTTGGTTTCTTGGGGTTCTGTATGGGAGAGAGGAGCAGCAGTAAGAAGGACGTGTGTACTGGGGTGTCTGCACAGCACAAAGTGCTGATGCAAAGTGCAGTATATTTGACTCTTGGATGTTGCTTGCAGTGGCATCCTGGAGTTTATTAATAGTAAAAGAACTAAGGGGGATCTCAGATGGCAAGAGCACAGAAGAGGAAAGGAAAAAAAAGGTGGGTCTCAGCAGTCCTGAAGTCCATTAAATCTTAGTTTATACTGTGACGTAAATCAGCATTTAATTTTTATTCTCTGGGGGAAAAATAAAATGGTTTAAGAATAAGAAGTGAGCAAAGAAGAAGTGTATGATGTTGGTGTACCTATTTACTGGATTTAAATTACGCCAAAAGTTCTGGACAGTTAAGTGACTTAAAAGCAATGTCCCAAGATCGCAACTTATCACCGATCCACAGGATAGGTGGTAAGTGTTCGAGCACTGGGAAATACACCATTCATAACAAATTGAGTCCTGATCTCCCAGTTAGAATGGAGTAAGGGACGAGCATGTGTGCTGCCTCTCTTTTCAATGTTTATGGAACTTATGAAGATAGCTGAGTATTGTTCCCAGATATCTACGTCAGTCCCATGGCAGTAGTGCAAATGCTTGAACCTCACTCCATTCAAGCTGGTCATATAAAGAAGAAATTGGACAATACAGGTTATATACATTTGGCAACACCACACGTCCTTAAATAAGTTGCCTCATTATTAGCCCCTATATCACCTTTCAGAGCAGATATACATCTTAAAGTCAGGTGTTTAATTTATCATATTAATCTCTGAACCAGAGTAACCAACTTTTACAGCTAAATACACCAATTTTTAATAAATCAATTTCCAGTTTATTTTTAGCTTAAGGCCACTGGCTCCTGCAGATTGATATAAAATAGTACTGACACAATATAGTCAAGCTAACTTGCGGGTAGAGATAAGCAGAGGATCAAGTTCAAATTGAATTTCCTGAAAATTGCCACGTGATATCAAATACTATGTGATTCAATTAGCAAGGATTGCCCAAAAAAAGAAAAAGCCTGCTGCCAATTCATTATATTCATCAACATATACAAATTTATATGTTGGACAAAACCTGTGAACCCAACAGGGCTGATAAGTAGGTGAGGTTATTGGAGGAGAAAGTTGCTGGAATCAGCGATACATAGCACAGGTGACCTGCATCAAAAAGATATTTCTGGGTTAAATTAGCTTCTGAATCTGTTGGTGTAGGAGGCCCTACAGTGCCTGAAAGGTCTAGTCATGATGGTGGCAAGTCTTACGTAAGGGGTTCTTGTGTGTGTGAGATGTTCTGCAAGTCGCTGGCAGATTATACTTCAGCACTCTGCAGGCTCTGCAAGTGGAAAATAATCCATTGACGTCTCGACTAGGAAATGCGTCTCTCTATCTATCAGCACATGAAACATCAAATGCTCATTTTACAAAAGTCAAATCAGCCAGCAATCTGAGCAAGCCTCAAGTTGTCCTCCTCCCCCTTCTCACCATGTTCATCCCCCTGTCAGTCAAGTCATACCCTTAAGTAGTACTTGGTTAGTGTCATCATTACCACCATTATTATTGTTATCTTGCTCTACTGTGTGTCATACTATGTGTGGCCCCCTCCTCCTTCTCCGTTACAATGGCAAATATCCATCCCCACATCGCCCCAGGCCCACCACTCACAGGGGCCCACCTGGAGCTATGCTACAGCGTGTACAGCTCGCCGATATAGTTGCTCCGTGGTAGAGCAGGGAGACATGGAATGGTATCTACCACTTACTATATGGTGGTAATATCAATGTCGGTCTTTGTGGAGATGTTTTTTTTTAGTTACAGCTGTATCAACTACTGAGGCTCTCCTATCCCCACGATTAGCGTGAGCCACCATAGTTGTAATCAGGGGTTGGGGGCCCACTCAGATGTTTTGCCCCCCCTGAGCTGAACCCCTAGCTACGCCTCTGGTCCCAGTCATCCACTGTTTTTTCAAATAAACTTGCAACTTGTCAAGTCAATGGTGGTGCAGTCACTGCCTTAACAGCTAGTGGATTCTGCTTCCTTTCAAGAAATTATGGTGTACACTCAGCCTCACTGGAAGATACCAAGCCACCATTATTTCTCACAGAAAGAGGTGCCTGCAATCTGTTATAGTGTGCAGGAGAACGTAGTACGCTCTCTGTACTCTTTGCATTGCATTATAGATACCTGGAGCAGCAACTATGGCCAGGGATAATATTTAAGAAGATGGGCATACTGATCATATTCCCCCTTAAAGAACAAGTGTAACATTTTATTATGTCATGTGAACTGTGACATGAGTTGATAGTGTTGATATTGTGCTCTGTTCGACAGTAGGGACAGTAAAAATTCATGATTTGGACTAATCCAGAGTGAGGGTGGCAAAGGTGAAGTCCAGAGACAGTTTCTTGACAGGATGTCAGATAGGGCCATTTTGCGTGAAAAGTAGACCTAAGGTCTGATCAGTCAACAGAGCTGTGTGGTTTTGGGTGTCCCTAATGTGAGAAGAGACTGCGAGAGAGGATAGCGAGATCCTAGTGGAGAGAATGAGAGAAATGACCAAAAGGCAGAGTGATCATTCGGAGATCGGTCCTGGAAGAGGACGCCTAGCAGTAGCCTTGAGTTTATAATTTAAAGAGGTAATGGGCCAAGACGGGACAGAGTATGAGAGACAAAGAGAGTTCTCCAGTCTGGAATTCCAGAGCATTAGTAACAGAGAAGCTAAGTACCGGCCATATTGGCAACCTAGTTTCCTTGAGGTGAAAGAAGACGCGGAACTGCTGGTTGAGAAAAGGACTGTTGCTAACTGGACTGTAGTACTGAGTTGTGGTGAAGTAGAGAGGAACAGTGGAGATAAAGAATAAATGAGTAAAGAGAAAGGAACAGAGACTGTGAGCAAAGATGCTCTGTAATGTGAAGAAAACATTGATAAAATTGTATACTCGCTATCTACTCTATATTATTCCCACAAAATTATCATTGAGTAAAAGGTTTATTTTTGATGGGTGGTCTCCATCATTGAATTCGTCAACATCTGGTCCTGGTCTGCCAATGTCATTGGTAACATGCAGTCTGAAATGGCATAGCACCCCACACAGCACAAGTCCACACACCCATCGAGAACCACAGCTTTCATGTAACGTGCCCGGGGGTAAGAGATGAGCACCTCGCCAACGTCTATCGCCCTGCACCATTGTTGTGAATGGACTTGAAATGAGTTCTGAGCAGAGGCT
>VIAB01013459.1:27804-47022 GCA_009801035.1 Oophaga pumilio
ATGTGTTCAAAGTGCTGCCCATTGTGTTGGATTGTCAATACAACACTCTTCTCAATAAGCTTGTATACCAATGAAATGTACTCCAGACTACGGAAAAGTCTATGGGTGATCAATATAATAACGATAAAATTTTGATCAAGTTTTTTGAGGGTTATATCTGAACGAAATGTACCCAAGAGCACGTAATACTGCATGGCTGAGAAATGTAACCCAGCAAAATTTTTGAAGTGTTACATATCACATAAAATGTACCCCAGAACATGGAATAGGGTAAGAAATATGAACAGACAAGCAAAATTTTTAAACGATTTTTTGTACTGCTATATGCCACCAAAATGTGAGAGAAAGCAAGAAATACTCTGAGTAATCTAATCTTGAAATATTTTTGTACGCTTTTTGTAAGTTTTACATAACACAGTAATGCAACAAAAACTGTATGAATTCTTGAATTCTTAAAAAAATTTTGAATGAAAATATTTTGGAAGTGTGGATGATGTACAGACATAAAGGCTTGACAGAAAGTGCAAAGCCAGACAGAAATTATGATGAGGGTTATCCATAGACCTCTGAAATGCAACAACTCGTGGGGCTCATTAAAATATTGATTATTACAAACACTTTATGTGCGCTGTCACCTGGTATTGTGGAATAGTATGGGCTAATCCAGGCATTATTCAGTTTTATGAGATTGAGCCTATATGCATTCTCTGCTGACAGGCAAAAGCGCCTTTTTGTTATGACACTCCCGGTGACACTAAAAACCTGCTCTGACAAGACACTAGCGGAAGGGCAGCACAACACTTCCAAGGCATAGAGGGACAGCTCATGCCAGGTATCCAGCTTGGAGACCCAATAGTTGGAAGTTGCAAAGGAATTGGGGAGAATGGTGGTTTTGTCAGCCAGGTATTGCTTGACCATCTTTAAAAACGTTTCCCTCCTTGTCAAAAATGCCCGGTCATCAGGCCTTGGGCACTGGGCTGGTGTCATAAAATTGGCCCACACCTTTGACAGTGTACCCTTTCCTTTGCTGTTTGTTTCCCTGGTTTCTCCTCCTTGGTTGGGCAAGAAAGCTTGCCCCATGCTGCTAGCGTTGTCTGATGGGAATTTTTTCAACATATTTTCCACAATGACCTTCTGGTATAGCACCATTTTAGAAGACTTCTCCACCTCAGGAAGAAGAGATGCAAAGTTCTCCTTGTAGCGTGGGTCTAGGAGCGTGAACAACCAGTACTCTTTTTTTTGGCCAAGATGAAAGTAGCGCAAGAGTTATGGGAAAAGCAGTACATAAAGTCGGCCATATGTGCCAAGCTGCATGCACCCAACACTTCCCTTTCTCCAACATGATGACAACTCTCCCTCTCTTCCTCCTCATATGCCTCCTCAGTCCATCCACATAAAAGAGACGGGACAAGGTTGTGTGAATACTAGCCTATATTCTGCTAGCCACCACCTACTGTTCCTCCTCTTCCGCCTCAGCATCCACCTACTTATTGATACCCAACACACTCTGGGCAGATGAGATGAGGCTGCACTGGCTAAAATCTCTCTGTGTTATGTCTTCCTCCATCCCTACCTGGTCTGCATGCAAAGCTTCATGTTTAATTGAGAGCAGCAACTGTTTAAGTAGGCACAAAAGAGGGATAGTTGTGCTGACTATATGTCATCACTGCTTACCATCTTTGTGGAGTCCTCAAAGTCTTGGAGGTCCGCACAAATGTCAGGTATCCATGTCCATTCTTCCATTGTTATATGCGGAGGTAGACCAGGTGTGTTGGAGCTGGTACTCAACCACTGGCCTCTTTTTCTCACAAAGCCTTGCCAGCATGAGCAGTGTGGAGTTCCAGTCTGTGGTGATGTTGCACGCCAGTCGGTGAGATGGCACTTGCATGCGCTGCTGCAGAACTGCCAGAGCAGCGACAGGTGTAGCCGACTTGCGGAAATGGGCGCTGACGTGGTGTACCTTGACCAGAAGGTCTGGCAAATCTGGGTATATTTTCAGAAACCGTGGAACTAGCAAGTTGAGCACATATGCCAAGCATGGTACATGTGTGAGCTTTACAAACTTTACAGCTGCCATCAGGTTACCCTAATTTTCACACACAATCATGCTTGGTTGGAGGTTCAGCGGCAAAAACACAGATCTGTCTGGTCTGTTATTCCTTAAGTACCTCAGTCGCAGTGTGCAATTTGTCTTCTAAACAAATTAGCTTCATCAGAGCCTGTTACCGCTTCTCTGAGGCAGTGCTGCAGAGCTTCCAGCTTCCGGTGGATGTGGACGATGGGCTCTAAGATAGCACATTGGAAACGGAGGATGAGGAGAAACAGGAGGGGGTGCAGTAACTGTTGTAGAAGGTGAAGGAAACCCTGATAGAAGTAGGGCCAGCAATCCTTGACTTTGTGAACACATGAGTGTGACTCAGCCACAGCCTCCACAATGTTCAACCAGTGTGCCATCAGGAAAATGTAGCATCCCTGGCCACAAGCACTTGTCCATGTGTTGGTCGTTAAGTGGATAATGCCAGTAAGTGCATTGATAAGGGCATGGGTGATGTTCCTGGACACGTGCTGGTACAATGAGGGAACACCACACCGGGAGAAAAAGTGGCGGCTGGGGATCGAGTACCAAGAGACGGCTGCAGCCATGAGTCGGTGGAAATCATTCTTGTCTACCAGCCTAAATGGCAACATTTCCATGGCAAGCAGCCTGGAAATGTGCTTGTTTAGCATTTGGGCCTGTTGGTGGGTGGCTGAAAACTTTCTTTTTTGTTCCAAGGCCTGGGGTAAGGACATCTGAACGCTGTGCTGGGACAAGGATTTGGAAGTGCCTAATGATGGTAAGTCAGAATGTGCAAGGATAGATGAAGGGCAGGAGGCATCTGCGCCAGTGTTTTGGACAGGGGATTGGGAGCACCTAGAACAGGGAAAGAGGCAGTAGTATCACCCGATGGCACCAATCATGGACCTAGGCGTTCGGCCCACCGAGTCGGGGGGTTAGATGACATGTGCCTGATCAGGCTGGTGGTGGTTAGGTTCTTAACTGCCAGCAGTATTCACTGCACTCATCAGTCTTCAGCTTTTTCCGGCAGTGTTCGTGCAGTGACATAACCTCAGGGTCAGAAAGAGTGAGAAATACACACCCGTAGTGAAATCTCTCTGGTAATGCCCAGTTGGAATTTAGAAGAAATACAGGTGCTTCTCACAAAATTAGAATATCATCAAAAAGTTAATTTATTTCTGTTTTTCAATACAAAAAGTGAAACTCATATGTTATATAGAGTCATTACAAACAAAGTGATCCATTTTAAGTGTTTATTTCTGTTAATGTTGATGAATATGGCTTACAGCCAATGAAAACCCAAAAGTCATTATCTCAGTAAATTAGAAAAATTAACAAAAAACACCTGCAAAGGCTTCCTAAGCATTTAAAAAGGTACCTTAGTCTATTTCTGTAGGCTCCGCAATCATGGGGAAGACTGCTGACTTGACAGATGTCCAGACAGGCAGTCATTGACACACAAGGAAAGTAAATTTTGCATTTCATTTGGAAATCAAGGCCTCAGAGTCTGGAGTAAGAGTGGAGAGGCACATAATCCAAGTTGCTTGAGGTCGGTTTAGCCCCTGGTGGTTAAATGTATGAAAATGTATTTTACATGTGTTTTACTGTACTGTAATGTATTTAAGAATTCTCCTTCTGTCGCCGCATTTATTGTTGGTAGGGTAGACAGGGTTAACTGTAGGGCCAGCTCAGGTTGGGGAGGATGATTGGGCATTGACAGGGTTAGTGACAGAAAAATGAAGTGTAGAATAGGATCCTGTTCAAACAAGGAAAGAAGTGAAATAAACTGTGCCAGAGTGTGTGTGCGAGAGAAAAAAAAACAACAAAGACCACAGTGCAAGTAAAAAAAGGGAACAACTGGAAGAACTCCATTTGTGTCAGTGGAATACTCGTAGAAGTCGAGCTGTGGAAGGGAATGTTTAATCACAACTTTGTGAGAGTCCCTAAGAATCTCCGGTAACAGGAAGTGTCAGCCAAGTCTTGACAGCTGTGTGGCCGAGAAGAGACAAGGCAGCAAAGCTGGGGGCACATACAGTAAAAGGCACTTCATTTACATGGTTCCTGAAAAATGGGCTGAAGATAGAGAACACAGGAAGATGCAGCTAAAGTGCCATTGCTAGCTAGGAAGATTGGAAGTTCCTAACACTGTTCATGAAATGCTTCACCAATTGTGCTCCTGAAAATGAAGGCTGGAGACATGCTACTGTCCCGTTACTTAACCTCTTTACCCCCAAGGGTGGTTTGCACGTTAATGACTGGGCCAATTTTTACAATTCTGACCACTGTCCCTTTATGAGGTAATAAATCTGGGCCACTTCAATAGATCTTAGTGATTCTGAGAATGTTTTTTTGTGACATATTATACTTCACGTTAGTGGTAAAATTTCTTCGATATAACTTGCCTTTATTTGTGTAAAAAATGGAAATTTGGCAAAAATTTTCAAAATTTTGCAATTTTAAAAATTTTAATTTTTATGTCCTTAAATCAGAGAAATATGTCACACAAAATAATTCATAAATAACATTTCCCACATGTCTATTTTACATCAGCACAATTTTGGAAACAACATTTTTTTTCGTTAGGAAGTTGTAAGGGTTAAAAGTTGACCAGCAATTTCTAAATTTTACAACAACATTTACAAAACCATTTATTTAGGGACCACCTCACATTTGAAGTCACTTTGAGGGGTCCATATGGCATAAAATACCCAAAAGTTAGATCATTCTAAAAACTGCACCCCTCAAGATTATGAAAACCACATCCATGAAGTTTATTAACCCTTCAGGTGCTTTACAGGAATTAATGGAATGTGAAAGGAAAAAAAGCGCTGTTTGACTTTTTCAATGCAAAATTGTCAGGAAATTAAATTGGACGCCATGTCGCATTTAGAGAGCTCCTGATGTGCCTAAACAGTGGAAATCCCCACAAGTGGCCCCATTTTGAAAACTAGACCCCCCAAGGAACTTATCTAGATGTGTGGTGAGCACTTTGAACCCCTAAGTGTTTCACTAAAGTTTATAATGTAGATCCGTGAAAATAAAAAATCATATTTTTTCCACAAAAAATATTTTTAGCCCCCAATTTTTTATTTTAACAATGGTAACAGGAGAAGTTGGACCCCAAAAGTTGCTGTGCTGTTTGTCCTGAGCACACTGGTACCCCATATGTGGGGGGAACCACTGTTTGGGCGCATGGCAGACCTCGGAAAGAAAGGAGCGCTGTTTGACTTTTTCAAACCAAAATTGCCTGGAATAGAGATCAGACGCCATGTCGCATTTGGAGAGAGCCTAATGTGCCTAAACAGTATAAACCACCCACAAGTGACCCCATTTTGGAAACTAGACCCCCCAAGGAACTTATCTAGGTGTGTGGTGAGCACTTTGTGCCCCGAAGTGTTTTACTAAAGTTTATAATGTAGAGCCATGAAAATAAAAAATCATATTTTTTGCACAAAAATGATCTTTTAGCCCACAATTTTTTATATTAACAACAACAGGATAAATTGGACTCAAAAAGTTGTTGTGCAGTTTGTCCTGAGTACGCTGATGCCCCATATGAGGGGGGGACCACTGTTTGGGCGCATGGCAGAGCTCGGAAAGAAGGAGCGCCATTTGACTTTTTCAAACCAAAATTGCCTGGAATTGAGATCAGACGCCTCTTCGCATTTGGAGAGCCCTAATGTGCCTAAACAGTAGAAATCCCCCACAAGTGACCCCATTTTGGAAACTAGACCCCCCAAGGAACTTATCTAGATGTGTGGTGAGCACTTTGAACGTCCAAGTGTTTCACTAAAGTTTATAATGTAGAGCCGTGAAATAAAAAATCATATTTTTGACACAAAAATGATCTTTTAGCCACAATTTTTTTTCCCAATGGGAACAGGAGAAATTGGACCCCAAAAGAAGTTTTGCAATTTGTTCTGAGTACGCTGATACCCTATATGTGGGGGGGGACCATTGTTTGGGCACATGGTAGTGCTTGTAAGGGAAGGAGCGCCGTTTGACTTTTTCAAACCAAAATTGTCTGGAATTGAGATTGGACACCATGTCGCATTTGGAGAGCCCCTGATGTGCCTAAACAGTGGAATCCTCCCACAAGTGACCGCATTTTGGAAATTAGACCCCCCAAGGAACTTATCTATATTTGTGGTGAGTAGAGTTGAGCGAAAAAGGTCGTTAATTTTCAAAAGTCGCCGATTTTCGCCAAAGTCGGGTTTTATGAAACTAAACCCGACCGTGGAGTGAGTTCGGTCACGTGTTCAGCGACCATTTTGCTGGAGTCGGTTTTCCCCTACACTTTAAGGGCCTTTTCTCGGCCAATGAGCAACGACGCAGGCTGTGAGCAACGGGATGACATAGCCAGCCGCCAGCACCATCTTAGAGAAGGGCATTGCAGCGATTGGCTGGCTTTCTGTGGCGTCACAGTGCATATAAAATCCCTCAGCGCTGACTGCCATTTTACATCTGCCAAACTCAGTGTAGGGGAAGGTTGCTGGCGGTGCATCTGAGCAAGGAGAGCGTTAGGCAGGGCCTAAAAAAAAAATTACTTTCTGCAGATAGCGATTAGCTGTACAGTGACTGTGCAGTGAGAGGGGAGGATTTTGCTGTGTGCAGCAACGCTGGTTCTTAGGCTGCCTGCCTGCCAGTGACGCTGTAGAAATTGCTTGTGTGGAGCATCACATCTGATTAGTAGGCTATCTGCCTGTGATAAGGGGGCAATTAATTTGGTGGAGTAGCAGAGCTGCCTGCCAGTGACAGTGTACAAATTGCTGGTGTGGAGCATCACATCTGATTAGTAGGCTGTCTGTCTGTGATAAGGGGGCAATTTATTCCCCATTGACTTGCATTTGGGTCGGATTTTTGACTCCGACCCGACCATTTCCGTTAGGCGGCCGACTTCGTTCCACTCGACTTTTGAGAAAGTCGGGTTTCACAAAACCCAAATCGACCCGAAAAAGGATAAGTCGCTCATCTCTAGTGGTGAGCACTTTGAAACCCAAAGTGTTTCACTAAAGTTTGTAATGTAGAGCCGTGAAAATAAAAAATCATATTTTTTCCACAAAAAGGATCTTTTAGCCCCAAATTTTTTATTTTCCCAAGGGTAACAGGAGAAATTAGGCCCCAAAAATTGTTGTGCAATTTGTTCTGAGTGCACTGATACCCCATATGTGGGGCAACCACTGTTTGGGCACATGGCAGCGTTCGGAAGGGAAGGAGCGCCGTTTGACTTTTTCAAACCAAAATTGGCTGGAATTGAGATCAGATGCCATGTCACATTTGGAGAGCCCCTGATGTACCTAAATAGTGGAAATCCCCCACAAGTGACCCAATTTTGGAAACTAGACCCCCAAGGAAGTTATCGAGATGTGTGGTGAGCACTTTGAACCCCCAAGTGTTTCACTAAAGTTTATAATGTAGTGCCGTGAAAATAAAAAATCATATTTTTTCCACAAAAATGATATTTTAGCTCCAAGTTTTTTATTTTCCCAAGGGTAATAGGAGTAATTGGACCCCAAAAGTTGTCAAATTTGTCCTGAGTACGCTGATACCCTATATGTAGGAGAAAACTACTGTTTGTGCACACGCCTGGGCTTGAAAGGAAAGTCTGTGACGTTTTGGAATACAGATTTTGATGGAGTGAATGGTCTGCAGGCGTCATGTCGCAGTTTCCAGAGCCCCTAATGTGCCTCAACAGTAGAAAACCCCTAAAGTGACCCCATATTGGAAACTAGACCCCCAAAGGAACTTATCTAGATGTACCTAAACAGTGGCAATGCCCAACAAGTGCCCCCTTTTTGGAACTAATCTACTGTTTCCTGGTTTCCTGGTATATGAATTTTATGATGTAGTGGCATATGTGAGTTGTGTAGTGTTCGTCAGGTTGTCATACGTCAGTTGTGTAAGTCATAAATGAATTTAGAATTGCATGAAAGTGTAGTAAAGTCTGAATCATTCTTTCATACAAAGGCCAGGTGTCGTATTAATAAATAGTTTCCTTCGGTATTTCCCTTTTGTAACACACTCGGCACCTCTTTTGCGACTTGCCTTTTTTTTCCACTTTGAGGGACCTCCTCTGGGAAATGTTGACCTGATACGATACAAGCACCTTCAGTTCCGGAAGTACTGGGGCCCTCTCTTTTCTGATCTGCAAAGATTAAGGCCTTGATCACTACCTCCAGGAATTGAAGGTACGACGTATCGGTCTGGTCTGCGCATTGTGACAGCAGGAAAGCGTTGAGTATTGTCATCTGCACGATGTGCATGGCCAGATTCTTGTACCACACCTTGGCCTTTCTCAAAGCACTGTATGGCTAGAGGAGTTCGTCAGAGACATCAACGCCCCCCATGTTTTTGCTGTACCCCAGTACACAGTCCGGTTTGCAAACCTGTGCAGAGGTACCTCGTACAGTGCCGAGGGCGTTGCCATCACCGTGTATGGTGGTCAAGAAAAAGACATCCCTTTTGTCCTTGTACTTGACCACCAGCAGCTGGTCTCTACATTGGGCTCTGCTGTCACCCCTTCTGAGCATCTGCCCAATTAGCGTTTTCTCTGATTTTTGCGGACCGTACTGCAGGCTGCGGTACCTCGTGCAGAGAGGGATTTGAAGAGTAGGATGGTGGTATAAAAGTTATTTACGTAGAGGTGATAACCTTTATCCAGCAGTGGGTGCTCCAAATCCCACACAATTTTCCCACTCACTCCTAGTACAGGGGGGTATTCAGGAGGTTCAATCCGGGTGTCTTTCCCTTCATAAACTCTAAACCTGTGGGTGCACCCTGAGGTACTCTCATATAGCTTATAGAGTTATTCCGTACCTGGCCCACTTACTGGGCAGGTACTGATGGAATTTGAGCCTCCACTTGAAATGAATTAAGCGCTCATCCACGCAGATGTCCCTTTGGGACATGAAAACTTCAGCAAACTATTTGTTAAAGTGTTCAATGACCGGCTGAACTTTGAACAGATGGTAAAAGTTGGGGTCATCTCGGGGAGGACACCGTGCATTATCGGTATAATGCAGGAATTTGTGGATGGCCTAAAAACGTGTCCGGGCCATGATCATTCGGAACACTAGTTTTGTAATAAACATCAACACTCCAATATTGCCGAAGTTCTGGCTTCTTCAGGATCCCAATGTCAAAGACCAGGCCCCAAAACTGCATCATTTCAACTGCTTCTACAGGAGACCATATAATCAAAAGAACTTGGAACTCAAAAAGGTAGTGATGAGAAAAAAAGTTCCATTTTGTTGTGCACACATAAGTTGAACGTTTTCGGTCTACACTCAGACCTTCATCAGAAACTGTGTTTCAGTGTGAGGAAACCCAGAATCCAGAGCAAGGGAATGCGAGCTGCATCACAAGGAGAGAAAATGATGAATCGGGGTTTGTGCCAAAAATTGATGAGCATACAAATTAGTTTGGCCCACCATGAGGTTAACAAAATCCTCAGAGAAAAAGACTTTGAAAAAGTCTAGCACTGTGAGGCCGGTGGTGTCAAACTTGATTCCTGATTGAGCCACAAAATCAGGAATCAATGGATCATAATTTTCGGGGGGCGAGATCCATAGGAATGGGGGGGCACTGGTTCATCTTCTGTCCTAGGATGTCTGCATGGCGGTTCAGCAGTACCTTAGGAGGAATATGAGGAGGAGGAAAAGGAAGAGGATGAGGAGGACAAATCTGAAAAATAAAGAAATGTCGGATCCTCTCCCTCGCTATCAGTGTCAGAGGCAAGGAAAGCATATGCCTCCTCTACTGGATAGCGTTTTTGGGACGAAAGGTACGAGTGTGACCACATTTTTTTTATGGATGTGGTGATTGTGGCAGTACTTTATTTAACTGTTTGTGTGTGTGTGTGAGAGCGATAGAGAGATAGAGTTTGGTGTAAACTTTTTGTTTGAAAGGAAAAAGCTAAAAGAAAAAAGCAGGAACCAGGGAAAAAAAGTCAGTGAAAAGAAAAGTGTAAAACAGCAAGTACGAGCTCTGATGAGTGACCTGGGACACTAATCAAAGCTCGGCGGCTGATTGATGTGCACACAGGGGTGGCGAAAAAGAAAAGTGTCTAAAACAGCAGGCACGAGCTCTGATGAGTGAACTGCGTCACTAATCAAATGTCGGTGACTTCCCACACGTGGGTGGCGCAAAAGGGGGTTAAAAAAGAAAAGTGGATAACAGCAGACACGAGTGCTGATCGGTGAACTGCGTCACCAATCAATGCTTGGCAGCTGCTGGATGTTGCACGGTGGTGGCGAAAAAGAAGTGTCTAAAACAGCAGACACGAGATCTGATGAGTGGATACTGCGTTAGACCTGAGCAGTCACTTCACTCACTGACTACTGCATCCCACAGGATATATTTTGGTGCTTGAAAAGCACCATTATCATTAGAAGATATCCATCTTTTTGAGACCTAATTCACCATATACGGAATATTAAGCTCCTAGGGAGCACATGCTCTATTCTCCCTCACTGTCTACTTAACAATCATAGGAGTCGGTACCACTGATGAAGGTCGATTAGGACTGAAACATTTGGATTTTGTACCACTGATTATTCATTAAAATATTACCTTATTCATCAATTAAAGTTGAGTGCCAAGTTTTATTTACTTATACGATTGGTTTGGGACCCTACTTGAGCACCCAGCAGGCTTCTGTGGCACCACAAGGCCCAGCACAGTACAGATCCTGTAGTGTGATCGCTCTGCAGAAATCCTCAGCTACTGTGAGGACCTGCAGCGCGATCACAGACAGGTCACAGAGCAGTCACACCACTGCTGTGCCCTGTCATTGGTGTGATCGATCAGAGCTGGCCCTGGTGACCCTGGCATTGCCAGGCAACGGTCTAGGATTGGTACTCTCACAGCTCCGATCCTAGGCTGGTCACAGCCAGGGCACAGCCAGGTCACATCGAGGTCACACCGCGGCTGTGTCCTGTGATTGGCGCGATCGATGTAATTGTCGATCGTTCCAATCAGCGGGTCCGGGGTTGCCAGGCACCAGCCTAGGATCGGTGCTCTTACAGCTCCGATCCTAGTCAGGTCACAAGCAGGGCACAGCGCAGTCCCACCACGGCTGTGTCGTGTGATTGGCGCGATTGATGTAATCGATGATCACGTCAATCATAGTCGGTTCAGGCGTAATATTCCGTCCGTAGTCAAATAGGTCCAGGTCACATGGACGGAAAATTACGTCCGATGTCAGAAGGAGTTAAGGAAAAATGTCAACAATATCTGTTTTCTGCCGTGGTCAATGGGATTCTATGACAGCAAGGGGTCTGTGGCTGGGCATCAAAGGAGACCGTGTTTTTTCCTATATGCAACAATATTGTGTTATTTCACTACATAACACAAGTGGTCAGATGATCGCAGGTTCAAGTTTCCTTAGAGGACTAACAAAGTGTAAAAAAGTTTTAAAAAATAATATCATTCTAATTTTCCCACATTAAAAATAATTAAAATTGTTATTCCTAAACAACTAAACAGAAAAAAATTTAAAATGCCAAAACTGTGTGGGGTTTTTGGTCACTGCAACATCGAAAAAAATGCTATATGAGGCGATTAAAATGCTATGTCAATCTCAAAATGGTATGAGTAAAAATGTTGTCTTGCCCCGCAAAAAACAAGCCCACACACAACTCTATCAACCAAAAAATGAAAATGATATGGATCTCAGAAAATGAAGACACAATCAAAAAAAATTTTTTTTTTTTACAAATTTCTGATTTTAATTTCACCATTAAAATAATAAAAAAAACTGGACAAGTTTGGTAGCACCATAATCAGACTGATGAGGACAATCATATTGCCAAGTAATTTTTACCACACAATATATGCCATAAAAACAATTCCCAAAAACGATTTTAGAACTGTGTGTTTTTGCAACTTCACCACACTTGTAATTTTTTCATGTTTTTCAGTATACTATATGGTAAAATTTATGTTGCTTATCAAAAGTACAACTTGTCCTGCAAAAAAACAAGCCCTCAATCATCTGTGTGGACAGAAAAATAAAAAACCTTCTTAGAAGAAGGGGTGGAAAAAACGGAAATTGACGATGTCGGGTGAGGGATTAAAACATGAACCTCTCTAGAATCTAGATCATATCAGCATATATTGGAGTACATGTGATTTTATCCATGAGCAATGTGGTCCATAAGCCCTAAAGAAAATTTCTTTCATTGAAGTATTAATTATTTCATGCTGTTTATATAGCAACAGCATAATTTTATTCCACAGTACAAAGATTGTCCACATGCACAATAAAATAAATGTCATAGGAAGGCAACTAATCCACTATTAATTTGTGGGTGAAAAAAGATACTTTTAACACATGGAAAACATACCAACCCAATGTAGATGTATCTCTTCAATTTTAATTTGAAATTGAAATGAAGACTGCTGTAAAACAAGGTGCTAACCACTGAGCCACCATGCTGTCTATATACTTACAGTAGTGGTGAAGCTGATGGTCTGTTTCCCCACACTCTAAGGGGTTAAATGTCTTTTATATTCATGCATGATGTCAGGGGCAACACCCACTGTGGCTGCAGTCTAGCCTAGGAAGGGTTAACTGTAATGGCGGGCCCAGTGTGGGTAGGGGGAACTGATAGTTAGTGCCAATTTGACAGTTCAGTACAGGAGAGTAGTGTGAAGTATGAGGTCAGAGGTGTTGCAATCCGAGTGCACTGCTAGTAGTGGATAAAAATCTCTAGTGTTAGTGAAGATAGCAAGAGGAACACTCTACCTATACCAAGAACCAGGGCTTAAGTTGTGTCGGGTACCTGTGAGAAAGACGACAACCTGTTGGGTCTTATCCTATATGCCTGCTTGTAAAGACTGCCATTTGTCCAGTTAAAAATTAGTTGTTTTTACAAAACCTGTGTCCCCTGGATTGATTGCTGCCAAGGTTCCAAAAGGGGAAAACCAGGAACCAATGGAGGCCTTCAGTCCAGAAGTAAGTGTGATGCACCCCACACTCAGCAGCACATCGGGATCGGGACACATATTGTCTGCAGAATGCCAGAGCGAGTAAGAGCAACAACACGCCCACGACTACCTGCATGCGCAGTGTGCTTTGCCTGACAGTGGGCAAAGCATAAAATCAGTACAGCGCATGCGCTTCTCTTTCCTTGCCCCCGGAAGTCGTCCATGGCAAGCAGACATTTCCGGGGCAAGGAAAGAGCAGCGCATGCGCTGTACTGATTTTATGCTTTGCCCACTGTCGGGCAAAGCACACTGCGCATGCGCCGCCCGAATTTGAATTGCGCAATTGCGGGAAGCTGAACGCGGTCTGTGGGATTCACAGATGGCGATATGCAACGGATGCCGAGGAGCGGGGGGGGTGAGGACATGGAAACCGCCGCCCTTCTGACCTGACTGCCATGATTGACAGGGAAAAAAACGAAGTTTACAAAGGTATTTTGATCTGAAAACGGGGGTATCATGATATATGATACCCACCGTTAGCTTTGTTATGGGATGCACTATTCAGCCATATCTTTATCTGATATAGCAATTTTGGGGTGACAGATTCCCTTTAAAGACTAGCTTCTCTTCATTCAGGCATTCACTTGCCGGGCAGCAGATCCCTCAATGTTGAGAGGTATTCTGCTTCAGATGGAGGGTGTTTTCTTGGGCAGATTGTATAAAGGATTTTATTGAGATACTATTTTATATGCCTTTTTTTCTTGATGTCTAGTTCTCAAAAGTGCAGGAGGAAGTCCAGACACAGGAACTGTCATCAGCCTCTCCAATATGAACATATAAACAATACCTGCTCTGCTTGTCTGCCATCTGATCTTACTCCTATGCTACAGACTGAAGTACACACCTTCATGACTTGGTTGAAGGAACAATTGTCTGAATCATTTCAGCAAATTAGACGTTCTGTTAAAAAGGCGCCTTCCAAGAAACACCTGAAAAAATCTTCCCATCAGCTGGTTGTTTCTTTTTACCTCTTCTGACCAGTCAGATGATGGTTCTTCATATGATGTTTCTGAACTGTTTCACTTCAAAGATTTACTTCTTCTTTGAAGTGATAGATACTCCTCTCTCCTCAAAGCAGTCAAGCGTACAATAAAATCAGATAAAAATATATAGAAATAAATCTAAGAAAGAGCATCTGTATTACTGTAAGGGGGTGAAGGAGTATCATTGCTTCGCCCTACCCCTTAAGTGCTCTTAATGTATATATGTGCTAATTACTGTGTTGTTATAAATATTCAGTGGTATTGCTACATGGAACATGTATTACCACACATAGCAATGGTATTGCCACATCTTCTCTTGTGTTACCATTATGTGTGTAATACAGTATATAATGTATGTGATGTGTATTAATGCTCTTGTACACTTTAGGGAAAGTTAGGTGCTTTCTTCTGGGAACATTAGAGGAGGGCACCTAAGTGTATAGTTCTCAACTATTGGGTAAGTGCAGTTCTGTGGTGGGCCACTAGATGGGGGAATACTAATGGGGTCTTGTTAGGTCTAGCTGATAGGAAGTTCATAGATGGTTAAGTGTAGGAGGGGTTGCCGGATAGTAATGAGAAGTTTTGAGGTAGTTAGCTCAGACGGGGTCAGTGTTCCCAAGTGTCCACATGGGCTATAGGCCGGACAGCCAGCAGCCACGCAACTTTTAAGTGCTGCAGCCCACGTTACCATGGCCACTGTGTACCATATCAATAGGGCTTGTACAGAGAAGACAGATGTGGCATCTTACCGACTGGGCCAATGATTTTAGGGCAGAAGTTGGCTGGACTAAGGAGGTGAGAGGAGCTGGAGCTTCGACGAGATCGGTACAGATGGACCGGATGCTTCCTTGGTGTGGGCCACCAAGCGTAGTGATTGATGAACTGAGCTCTGGGTCGAAACAGTCTGAGGGAAATGTCATTATAGCAAGGTCAGGCCTGGAAGGAACTGGGGAGCAGTCTAGGACGGTCTGGTCCAGGTGTGTACTGCACAGAAGTGACAGCAAAGCAGGGAAAGAAAAGGAAACAAGTGACACCCATGATGTGCCAACTGTGGATGTAACTTGTGAAGTGTTAAGTAAAGAGAATGTTCAAGTTATCCTGGACTGTGTCTCCATTACTGAGGGTTGCCTGAAAGAAGGACCGTCGCCGCCTGGGAAGTGCCCAGGGGAGGCTGAACTTGGAGATGCAGATATGCTGAAGAGAAGAATACAGTTTCATATAGGGGAAGGATTGGATATAGATGTTGCAGTAATTCAGGTCACGACTACAGCCTGTCATGATCCCAGTGCAGGGTTGACCTGCACGCTAGGGGTTAAGGTTTTGATCCCAGTGCAAGCTCTTACCTGCACACCTGGGGCTTATTATTGTGGCCTCTCCTTGGTTCAGGGAGAGCTTCTTATAGCCCTAGGAAGCTCCAATCCCTGTCAGTTATACTTTCGCCCTTGGCAGAGTGTGTTGACCCCTGAGTGTGTTTGTGCTGTGTTCTGGTTTGCCTGATACTTTGGTTTTGACTCGGTCTGATCTCTGGATACTGCTTGTTGGATTCTGTTTCTGTACCTTCGCTGTCTGTTTAGTTTTGACCTCTGCCTGGCCCCGACTATCCGTTCTGTCTCATCCTTGGTACTATACTGTCTTCTCGTGCTTTGACCTTGGCTTGTTCAGATTTACGTCTCTGTCTGTGCCCCTAGGTAACTTTGTCCCGTAGTTACCTTTCTAGGAGTTTTCCCTCAGCTTCTAGCTCCCTGGAGCTGAAGCCACGCCCCTCAACTGTCAGGTGATTCAGGCCCTGAAACCATCTCTCTCCTGCCTTGCTCACCCTGCGTTCCTAGGAGCCTGAAGCTTTCTTCTGCACTCGTCTTCCGGGAGATTGCACTGGTGAGTTCTCTTGCAATCCTCACCGTGATACAGTCCTGTACTTTCTTTACACTTGGCATAGTCAGCAGGAAGCCGACGCCGTGCAGCGAGGGAACGCTGTAATTCATGTTGCAGTAATTCAGGTTACGACTATAGTCCTGTCCCTCCTTTACATTACATCCCTCTCTCTAGGGAGAAAGTGTTTCCTGTACACCCCTTGATTATGGACTGTGTGCAAAATAAATTATCTAAGCCAAGAAAAAGATTCCAGATTTAAAGCTCTCTAAAAACTGGATGTTGAAAGTGTCCATGGATGTGAAAATTCACCAAATATAGATTTGGCTGTTGCAAGATCCATTGGAAGAAATATCATTGTTAAAAGACACAGTGGACAGAAAAGTTGATGCCATTTTTCAAAAAGGAATATGTTGCAGCAGTGGCCACCTCCAAGATTGATCTCTCTTCTGTCCCCATCACAAGAGCTTTAAGAATTTGGCTAAGTTAGTCTTCTTTCTGATTATCCTGCAGATTATCCTGCCGCCAAAAACCTTTGCGATGCCTATCTGCATATTCTTATGCTTACAGACCAAAGAAAGATCTTCAGATTGAGGATCCAGGTAAAGCATCAGAGCCACCATCTGCAATTCCGCTGTCTTCCATTCGGCATTTCCGTAGTTCCGATAATCTTCATGAAGGTGAGCCACTCTCAGACTTCAGAGCATTCATGTGGTGCCTTACCTGGACGATTGGTTAGCCAGAGCCTCCTCCAAGTAACAACTGATTCAAAGAAAAATCTCAATTGATTCTGGGAAGAAATCTCAAAATCTCAAATTCTTGGTCTTCCATATCAACATTCATCAGATGAATATATGTCTCCCAGACAACAGAATTCACAAGCTTCTGGCAGCAGTAGATTCCCTTCTTGACCTCGGTCATACCAGTATCTGCTCTACAATGAGTATACTGGGCCTGCTTACTTCTAGTATAGATGCAGTTCCATGGGCAAAGGCACATTTTCGTTCTCTCCAGTCCAACATTTTCTCAGCTTCGGCAAGAATCCCGTTGACCTGCATGCCATCATGGAAATTTTGCCACTCATCAAAGAAGATTTCAGCTGGTGGCTAGTTTGTCTGCAGATGAGCAAGTCTCATCTTCATCCTCACATCGTATGTGTTCCTTTCACATTGGGGTGCCCATGGCAGTCATTATTAAGTACAAGGGAACTGTTCCCCAAAAGAAAAGTGGTTGTCGTCAAGCTAGCCTTTTTTCATCTTGTTCGATATCTCGTTCACCATGAAGTCTTAGACCTGTCAGATAATCTCTCAACTGTAATTTATCTCAACAAACAAGGAGGAACCAGAAACTGACTTATAGACAAGGAATGCTGTCAGTAATTTTTTTGGATAAAGTAGAGCCTAAGGAATATTACAGTAGTCCACATCCAAAGGACTTTGAACCTCCAAGCAGACAAGCTCAGCCGCAATGTTATTCACCCAGGGGAATGGACACTTGATCAGGAAGTTTTTCACCTCACAACTCTCAAAATGGTCATGCCAAATGTGGATGAAGCTAGACTAAACTTCTCAAATTTTGCTCCCTGCAGGGGATCGACCATCTTTAGGTGGTAGAGAGGCTCTCCAAACCATGAAAGAGCATATTAATATACGTGTTTCCTCACCTTCCCTTAGTTTGGAGAGTTCGCAAGAAATGGAAGAATGAGGAAGCCAAAAGTATAGTGATTTTACCATTCTGACATCTCAGTGCCTGGTTTTCGCTAGTGTTAACGCTCTTAAGAGGAAGATTCTGGTAGCTCAATCTGAACCAAAACCTCCTTTAACATTGCAAATTTCTCCATCCTGACCTGTTGAAGCATCACTTAATTGACTGAAGACTCATTTGGTAGATCTAAGATCTCAGGGCTTCACAGAAAATGTAATATCTACACAAGCCTCTGCTTTACATCTGTCTACTGTCAAGCTGTATTCTAGAGTTTGAAAGATATTCAGTTCCTCGTGTAACTCTAAAAATTCTCTTGCCAACTCGATTGTGTCTATTTTGAGCTTTCTGCAAGATGATCTTGTTAAAGGTCTTAGACCTAATACTTTAAAATCTCTGTTCTCTGCAATCAATGCTTTTCTACTCAAGAAATATTCTAGTCATGCACTAATAAAAAAGTATTTTAGTGCAGTAAGAATCTTAAACCTACTTTCCATTCTCCAATTCCCTCATGGGACCTCACCATAGTCCTGAATCTTGTGTTCTCACTGCTTGAACTTGCCTCAATCAAACATTTCTTTAAAGATCTCCTTCCTTGTGGCCATCACCTCTGCCAAAAGAATAAATACACTTCAAGCCTTGTCTTCCAAGGAACCTTATTTCAGAGACTGTACTGATCACTTAGTGCTCAGATTGATGCTGGGTTTTCTTCCAAAAGTCAATTCTTCTATCGATATAAATCAGTATATTTTTTTTCCTGTTTTCTTACCTGACCTTCAGAATGTAGAAGAGAAGAAGCTCCAACTTCTAGATATTAGAATCATTCCAATGTATCTTAATTGGATGTCTCCACTCAGAAAGGCAGAAAACTTATTTCTTTAATTTTCTGGTCCTAATGTAGGGAGATGGACCGGGCTGGTGATATTTCTCTTGTATCGGAGCCGAAACTATCGGGGCTGTCACCATTGTTGCTGGTGGAAGGACTTTCTGACTGGAATAGACCTTTGCACCTTACTGTGTGGGGATGGTCAGATATAAAAGAGATTGAGAGGGCCAGAACTGGGCCTTTGGTGGGAAGACATCGTGTGCGACAGGAGAAGGTTGACTGTCTCCCCGCAGACCAACGCCAGCTAGCAGGCCCGCACTTTACTTGTGCATCCCCCGTGCATACAGAACGTGTACCACCAGAGGCTGTCACTCATTTTGCTTCTGATTCCAGCAAGTCTAACCGGTCTGTATCGCTGACTGTGGCCGGCGCGCTACATAGGACTCACCATACAGTGCACGATGATTCAGGTACCATGAACGCAGCCTTCACTCCGGGACTTTGTTTACCCTCTGCGGTGCCGCACACATCCTCTCATGCAGCACCCCATTCCAGGACCAAAGGACTACGTTTGAGAAGACCAGGATACTTCGCAACCGTAAAGAGAAAGTGCCTCACCTTTCTTCGGGACAAATTCATAGACTACTCCCGTTACCTGCGGCGCCATCGAGGGATTTTCCAGCCTCCTTGATCCAGGAACCACAGAGTGATAAGTTAGCCCGTTATTTGCACTTCCATTACCGTGCTATAATTGCATATGTGTAGCCCTGCTATACATCAGGTACACATGTTCT
>VIAB01013459.1:52826-64821 GCA_009801035.1 Oophaga pumilio
CTCTTCCTCTGCCTCCTGCTCGTCACTGCATCCCACGTTCCTGCAAGTATCTTACACTAACAAGGTCAACAAAGTCCATAAAGCCTCATTATCCAGATGGATTCGGCTTACCATAACGCAATTATCTCCTTGCTGGTTCATGATCATTGCAAAAGATCAATGTCAGCTTCATGGGCCGAACAAGCTCACATTCCATTTAAACAAATCTGTAGAGCAGCATCACGGTCGTCCAATTCTACTTTCGTTAAACATTATGGACTGGACATTCTCATTCATAGGCTAAGAGTTCAAACTTTGGCAAAAGAGTCCTGGAACAAACAGCAGCCTTTAAAGTTTACACAACCTTATTTTATTGCTTTTGAAGTCCCACTGTGTGCTCCGGTGGAACGTCCAGGAAAAAATACAATTTACTTATCTGAAATTTTCATTCCCTGGAGTCTGAAGCCAGCACCATTATTTTTCCCACTTTTAATCATTTCTTATTACTGCATATCATACACAGTCTCTTTCCTGCTGAGCCCTTTTATGCTGTGTAATTATCACTTGTTAACTTGATTGGTATATAAATTAGATGTTTTCACTGTTTAATAACATGTCTTTTATTCTGAGTATGGGTCCAGTCCATTGTGTGCTGCCTACAGATCTCAGGAAATTAAAATTGCAGTTTTTAGCCCTTTGCATGTCATTTATAAGATATCTGCTCATCTGTACATTTTCAAAATCAAAAAGTTATTGTACAGAATATTTTTTATCCCCCTCTCTACGATCTGATCCTTTCCAACTTTGAAAAAGATGTAGTAGAGGAGAGCAAGATTATAGAATGTGGCCTATTATATGATTTTCTATTGCCATCTAGTGGAAATATTGCAATATTACACAATTACAAAAGAAGAATCCTAAATGTTACGTTGTATAATTGAAAGAAATAGAAGCATTGTACATTACAATAAGGAGCAGAGTACTTTAGCAATCCTCCAGAACCAAGAACTACACTGTATAACTTGTATAGAGCCTCCTAAGAGAGAGAGAGAGTAGAGAGTAATGAACAAGCAGGTGGTTCCTTCCCATAAGGACCCTTTTTTTTTTCCTTTGGGCTGCTTTGTTTTTTTCATTACTGTGTTCCAAGAGTCATTGCTGTTTAGTTTTCAGCTGACATAACCATATAAGAGCTTGTATTTATTTGCATGTTATACTACATATAATGTATTCAAATATTTTTTGGGGGGTGGTGAGAAGGGGACAGCTAGATCTGAAGCAGATAACTGTAATTGCATCAAAATGACAGAAAGCAGCTCAGTAAGTGACACATCACTGGAATCAGGAACTCTGCCCCTACATTATGCTGTTCTCAGATGAGGTAGCAAAAACTTGCTGACATACTCGTATTCACGTTAAATAGGACTTTGCATACGAATTGTGCACTTTTTGTGTTGTCACTAAGCTTCATAAAATGGTCATTTAAAGACTTGGGATTGTTCTGCTCTTCAATCGGAGTCAACACATCTACTTGTACTTATAGATAAGTTGCCATTTAAGTTCATAAAAGGATGGTCCCATCTGGACAACCCCATTTCATCAGCTATACCTTCTCCATGCCCATAAGAACATCCATCTAGCTATCACAGACAATCAGGAAGACGTGTATTGTATTCATGCTTACACAGAATGGAGACATACCTTACAATTTTTTATTTGTTTTGAAGTAGGATTTTTATTGAATTTATGAATAAAACATGCAAACATGAACAAAATAACTAACTAGATGATAGAATAAGTAACAAAACAATGCCTGCAAGAGAAGACAATGCCCACAAGACAAAGCAATGCCCGGAAGAAAAATTAATGCCTGCAAGAAAATACAATGCCCACAAACAGGTGTGGCAGTAAAAACATACATTACATAAATGTGATTTCTACATACTCCTGAGCAGCTTAGATCCATGCAGTCTCATTACTTCCTAGTTTCTGGCATGTCAGGCAATCCTCCTCCTTGAGTGATAGCTCAGGTGAGTAGCAGAACTCTAGTATTAGTAGAACTATAAAGCTCAGCACAAATGTTGCTGTAACACATTCAGCTATTGGTGATTTGTTTAGGGGTGTACACTGCTATTACTATATTTACACAAAGAGAGACATACACATAGAGACAGCAGAGTATTTTGGCAAGGTCGAGATAGCAAGAGTGAACAGTGATTAGGAGACCTGCTCTGAAAACTGCAGTGTTGGTGATTTTGCAAGATTTATAACATAACAGCATCTCTTCAGAAGCTGAGAGGGAGGGGAAAGGACGTGAGCAGCTAATGGCTGTATAGAAATTAATGGGTTGGAGAGAGATGGCTGGGATATTAGGAGTTAACTCCTTTCCTGGAATGTCTCTCAGCTAGGGACTAGGCAAGCACTAGTGGTTGAGCTCCATGAAAACCAGCTGTACACTATGAAAGATAAAAGCTGTCATTGCAGGAGAATGGCAGTAGATAGAAAATGCAAGTCCAATTAAAACTTGTTTATTTTCATGCTGTTTAAATAATTAAAGCAATTTAGGTACTTGAGAATCTCCCTTCAAGATCTGTTTTCAGCATACACACCTCTATGAATCCGTTTGAATTGTGATTCCAAACTTCATTAAGTGCAATTTTATGAATCTTAGCCCATCACTCTTGTATTTTGCTTCCTATATCTGGGTCCTGCAATGGCATAGTCACATTCCAAATCATATACAGCTATGGTTAGAACTACAGCATAAATCCAGTCTATCACTTGTCAAGAAAGGCAGACTATATTATAGTTTCTAATCTTAGGTAGATTAAAACTCCTCCACAGATTTTAGTGGCCAACAATTGTTTTATAACCTCTCTATAAAAAGTCTAAGAAAGCTTTATTCAAAGAGGTAAGATCAATATTTTTTTTAGTAAGAGGGGTAAAGTCTGAAAATATACATTAGTTTAGAATCATCATTTTAAGCATGTGTCCTCGGCCCACTAAGGACAAAGAAAGATCATGCAAACTGTTTACTTGTGTTATTTTCAGAAAAAAGGGGTGAAATTTGGTTTATATGGAGAGGGGGTCTTCCCTATTTTTATACATGAGAGCTTAGGATCAGAATGTCACAATATGAGCCTTTCATGTCCATTAGCTTATCAGACCAAAGGTAATTGTTTACATTTGGTGGTATTAATCTCGAACCCAGAATATTACACAAATGAATGTAGGAGTTTCAGGATCCTAGCGATCTGTTCCTGGAAATCAGATAGACCTAAAGGTATATCATCCGCAAACAAGGCCTCCTGAATCACCCCTTATTAAATGGTAATGTTTGAAAGGTGTGGGGCTCAGACAATAATGGTTCAAGAGCAATGTTGAGAAGTAGTGGCGAAAGTGGGCAACCCTGTTTAGTACATCTCCGCAAAAAGAAGAGAGCTGAAGGAAAGCTAGAAATGTACATTTGTGTTTTTGAATGAGTATAACATCCGGTTATAGGTAGAGATAGGGGCGGACACTGACAGCTTGGGGCCCCTGTGCAAGAAATGTGTCTGGACCCTCCCTCCTTTTATGGCGACAAGGCTATATACAGGTCCTTCTCAAAAAATTAGCATATAGTGCTAAATTTCATTATTTTCCATAATGTAATGATTACAATTAAACTTTCATATATTTTAGATTCATTACACACCAACTGAAATTTTTCAGGTCTTTTATTGTTTTAATACTGATGATTTTGGCATACAGCTCATGAAAACCCAAAAATCCTGTCTCAAAAAATTAGCATATCAAGAAAAGGTTCTCTAAATGAGCTATTACCCTAATCTTCTGAATCAACTAATTAACTCTAAACACATGCAAAAGATTCCTGAGGCTTTTAAAAACTCCCTGCCTGGTTCATTACTCAAAACCGCCATCATGGGTAAGACTGCCGACCTGACTGATGTCCAGAAGGCCATCATTGACACCCTCAAGCAAGAGGGTAAGATCCAGAAAGAAATTTCTGAACAATTAGGCTGTTCCCAGAGTGCTGTATCAAGGCACCTCAATGGGAAGTCTGTTGGAAGGAAACAATGTGGCAGAAAACGCTGTACAACGAGAAGAGGTGACCGGACCCTGAGGAAGATTGTGGAGAAGAACCGATTCCAGACCTTGGGGAACCTGCGGAAGCAGTGGACTGAGTCTGGAGTAGAAACATCCAGAGCCACCGTGCACAGGCGTGTGCAGGAAATGGGCTACAGGTGCCGCATTCCCCAGGTAAAGCCACTTTTGAACCAGAAACAGAGAAGCAGCACTGGGCTACAGAGAAGCAGCACTGGACTGTTGCTAAGTGGTCCCAAGTACTTTTTTCTGATGAAAGCAAATTTTGCATGTCATTCGGAAATCAAGGTGCCAGAGTCTGGAGGAAGACTGGGGAGAAGGAAATGCCAAAATGCCTGAAGTCCAGTGTCAAGTACCCACAGTCAGTGATGGTGTGGGGTGCCATGTCAGCTGCTGGTGTTGGTCAACTGTGTTTCATCAAGGGCAGGGTCAATGCAGCTAGCTATCAGGAGATTTTGGAGCACTTCATGCTTCCATCGGCTGAAATGCTTTATGGAGATGAAGATTTCATTTTTCAGCACGACCTGGCACCTGCTCACAGTGCCAAAACCACTGGTAAATGGTTTACTGACCATGGTATTACTGTGCTCAATTGGCCTGCCAACTCTCCTGACTTGAACCCCATAGAGAATCTGTGGGATATTGTGAAGAGAAAGTTGAGAGACGCAAGACCCAACACTCTGGATGAGCTTAAGGCCGCTATCGAAGCATCCTGGGCCTCCATAACACCTCAGCAGTGCCACAGGCTGATTGCCTCCATGCCACGCCGCATTGAAGCAGTCATTTCTGCAAAAGGATTCCCGACCAAGTATTGAGTGCATAACTGAACATTATTATTTGATGGTTTTTTTTTTATTTTGTTTTAAACACTTATTTTATTGGACGGATGAAATATGCTAATTTTTTGAGACAGGATTTTTGGGTTTTCATGAGCTGTATGCCAAAATCATCAGTATTAAAACAATAAAAGACCTGAAAAATTTCAGTTGGTGTGTAATGAATCTAAAATATATGAAAGTTTAATTTTAATCATTACATTATGGAAAATAATGAAATTTAGCACTATATGCTAATTTTTTGAGAAGGACCTGTATATATATAGTTGTGCTCAAAAGTTTACATACCCTGGCAGAATTTTTGCTTTCTTGGCCTTTTTTCAGAGAATATGAATGATAACACCAAAACTTTTTCTCCACTCATGTTTAGTGGTTGGGTGAAGCCATTTATTGTCAAACTACTGTGTTTTCTCTTTTTTAAATCATAATGACAACCCAAAACATTAAAATGACCCTGATCAAAAGTTTACATACCCCATTTCTTAATACCATGTATTGCCCCCTCTAACATTAATGACAGTTTGAAGTCTTTTGTTGTGGATGAGGTTCTTTATTTTCTCAGATTGTAAAGCTGCCCACTTTTCTTGTCAAAAAGCCTCCAGTTCCTGTAAATTCCTGGGCTGTCTAGCATGAACTGCACGCTTGAGATCTTCCCAGAGAGACTCAATGATATTGAGGTCAGGAAACTGTAAGCCCCAAACCAACTGAAAAATAAGTTTTATTATACTCACATGTGGGGCGGTCCGATCCGATGGGTGTCGCTGGTCTTGGTCCAGTGCCTCCTATCTTCTTATGATCGCCACCCTCCTACTTGTTTCTAGCTGAAGATGCGACTCTACATCATCCAAACAGGCTCCCGGGGACTCTTTGACCTTTCCCAGCACCTGCACACTGCAGTACTTTGCTCTTCCCTCAACAGGGCGAAGCCGGGGAGCCTGTGTGGATGTGTGGATTATTTTTCAGTTCTTCCAGGTTGGGTTGGGGGCTTACATACAGCATTATAGAATGCTGTATTTAAGCCCTGAAAGGTGATGGCTGTATCTTATATCGGCCAAAACTGCTGACAGGTTCCCTTTAAGTCCCTGATAGCATTACAAGGAATTGTGAGATGAGGGAGGCCTCTATCAGGGACTTAGCATCCTCCTCCATCACCCAATTTATTTTACATCCATATCTAATGTCCTCCTCTCCCTGTTCATAAATCCATTATAAGTCCCCCTTCCTCCCATCCCAATCCCTCACCCCCCTCATTGTCCCTTCTCCCACCTACATCATTGTCCTCTCCTCACCTCCATCATTGTCCTCTCCCCACCTCCATCGTTGTCTTCCCCACCTCCATCATTGTCCTCCCCACCACCATCATTGTCCTCACCTAACCTCCAGCATTGTCCTCCCCACCTCCATCATTGTCATCTCCCCACCCCCTCATTGTCCTCTCCCCATCCTCCATCATTGTCCTCTCCAACATCGATCATTGTCCTCCCCTATTTCCATCATTGCCCTCTCCCCCACCTCCATCATTGCCTTCTCCCCACCTCCATCATTGTCCTCCTCATCTCTATCCACAATCTACATCATTGTTCTTTTCTCCCCCACTGCCCCTGATTGTCCTGGACCTCTCCCCAGTGTTTTGTTTATAAAACAAACAAACACCACCACTCACCTCCCCGTCTGTTCCCCACAGCATTGTCGCCAGCAGCTTTGTCTTTGACATTGCTGTATGCTGACATCATCCAGCTGCGCGCACCTGTGTCAGACAGAAAGCATCAGGCAAGAAGCAGAGTACGGATCCCTGCAGCCCACCGCACATGAGAGCAATCTGGCCATGGGCCGTACGGAGCCTCTGACTCCAAGAAACAGGCCAGAGTGCCCTCAGTATTAGCCGCCCTACAAGGATCATCCTGCACTTCCGGGACCCGGTGAAGCTGCATTGGCGGTATGTCCGTCCTTGGGTAGAAAAGAGGCTTGTGAAGGACATTGCTTCAAGTACATTATATCATATATTATGATTCTCCAGTGAACGTCAGCCCTTGTCTGACATTCATAAGAGATCATAATTTCTACTATACGTAGAAGTGCTGATGCACTGCTATGTACATCACAAGCGATTGGATGAAAAGTGTTAAAAAATAAAAGGCAGAAAAGTTCAAATCACCCCTCTTTTGCCCCATAAAAAATAAAATCAAGAAATAAATAAAAAAAATACACATATTTGGTATCACTGCGTTCGGAAAAGACTGATCTATCAAAATATAAAGTAAATCAATCTGATCAGTAAATTGCGTAAAGAGAAAAAGAAGCCAAACTCCAGAATTCCATTTTGTTGGCAACAGCAAAAATCCAATAGAATGTAATAAGAGGTAATGAAAAAATATCTACCCCAAAATGCTATCAGTAAAAATGTCAGCTCAGGGTGCAAAAAATAAGCCATCACACAGCCCTAGATCCTGAAAAATTAAAACCTTATGTTTCTCGGAAAAAATGATTTAATTGTTTTCACCATTTAAATGCAAAAAAACTATACAACTTTGGTATCCTTGTACCCATACTGACCTGGAGAATCATGTTGCCCAGTCAGTTTTACAATATAATCAGCATTGTAAGTAAAAAATCCAAAATCAGTTGTGGAATTGCACTTTTTTCTAACTTCAATGCACACAGATTTTTTTCCCCCCATTTTCCAGTACACTATATGGTAGAATGAAAAGTGGCATTCAAAAGTACAACTCGTCTCTCAAAAAACAAGCCCTCACATGGCTATGTGGATCGAAAAATAAAGTTATGACTATTGGAAAAAGGGGAGGGAAAAACAGAATGAAAAAAAGGAAAAAATCAACCTGAGAGAAGGGGTTAAAATCCTTGAAAGAGCCATATAACAGCAGCACGAGTGCACTCTGCAGGCTTCATTCTTCGGATGTTCATGATGGATTTAGCAACAAACTAAAAAAATTATCATCTCTATAAAATGTAATTAGGGTTAGAGTACCTTCTTAATTGTTAAATGTGTAGACAGTTATCAGGCAGAACTTATGAGGCATTAAAGGGACTCTGTCAGCGCAGAATGACTGTTGAAAAGTCCCGCCGCTCAGTGCATTATGGCGGATAATCATTTAAATACACCATCTCACCTGTTTCAAAAAGCCAGAATATGGTGGAGATTGAGGGACTACAAACACGTGGGAAGATGTATTTAAATAATTGGCCCCACTGGGAAGCTCCGAGAGCCTGTGCTTGGTTTGAACAGTTATTCTGTGCTGACAAAGTCCCTTTAACCCCTTAACGACCGCCGATACGCCTTTAAGGGTACTTATGTCTCAGCACTGCTTTTTAATGGCGCTGAGAAATAAGGGTATAGCGTCCCCCAGATTCGGAATTTCTCCAGGGTCTCGGCTACCAGGGGTAGCTGAGACCTCAGAGAACAGGATGCTGGTCTATCCATTTTTTTATACGTTGTGTGTGACTCCAGCCTTAGTTTTTTGTTAGGCAGGCAAAATAAATAAATGGCCCGCAGAATATTTAGCACGGAGCAAGCGTACAGCCTGCTTTGCTCCGGCAGCTCCAGCAGTGAAATGGAATCTGCCTCTGAAGTAAAGCCGTTTTCAGTCAATGATGATGACTCTTTCTTCACAGGAACCCGCAGCCCGATAGTAGCGGAGTTGGTTGTCGCTGCTGAAGCTTCAGAGGCAGGATCAAGTACCGCAGTACCCCCACCGCTGTGGTATAATGACACTTCTTTTTCCCCTCAAATTCCCCTTTTTCTGCAGCCCCTGGAATAAAATTAGATGTCACCAATTTTTCCTCCATTGATTTTTTCCAAATTTTCATTAGCCTACAAGTCCTACAATTGATCGCCCACCAAACAAACTTATATTCTCGACAATACATCTCCCAAACACCCACTGTCTTTAATTCGCGTTCCTGGATCCCCACAAATGTCCCCGAAATAAAAAAATGTTTGGGCCTTACCCTGAATATGGGATTAGTAAAAAAAAACACACTCCGCTCCTACTGGGCATCAAAAGCTGTCCACAGCACCCCTGTATTTGCAGCCATCAAGTCCCAAGTCCGTTATGAAGGACTAATGAGATTCCTCCACTTCAGTGGCAATTCCCAAGCTCCCCCAAGATCTGACCCCAACTATGATCAGCTAAAAAAATTGATACCCGTAATTTCCCTCCTACAAAATTAATTTCTAAATTCCTATACTTCAGAGCAAAATGTGGCAGTCGACAAGTCCTTGATGAGCTACAAGGGCCGTCTGTCATTCCGACAATTTATCCCCTCCAAGTAAGCCAAATACGGCATCAAACTGTACAAAATATGTGAGCGCTCATCAGGGTACACTTTCACCTTCCTAATTTATGAAGGTAGGGACAGCCAAATCAACCTCCCAAACTGCCCCCAGACAATTGGCATCCCGGGCAAAATTGTCTGGGAGCTACTGACGCCCTTTCTCCATCAAGGGTACCACGTGTATATGGACAACTATTACACAAGCATCCCCTTTATAAATCCCTCCATGCTGCAAATACAGGGGCCTGTGGGACAGTCAGGAAAACCGAGTGAGGTTTCTGTCACAGTTGGTGTCCAGACGTTTGGAGAAGGAGGAGTCATTTTCACTCGCAAGTGACCAACTTCTTGCAGTGAAGTGGAATGACAGGAAGGACGTCTACATGCTGACCACACTGCATGCGGACACGACTGTGACGATCAGGGACAGGGGTGCCACCAGAGACAAACAAAAACCGATCTGTGTCACAGATTATAAAAAATTTATGGGTGGCGTTGACCTGGAAGACCAGGTTCTGCAACCATACTTGGTGAAGCGGAAGACCAGGGCCTGGTGCAAAAAGGTGGCAATCTACCTTATCCAAATTGCCATGTACAACAGTTTTGTCCTGTACAAAAAGTCCTAAGGACCGCCTGCTTTCCTCCAGTTTCAGGAAAAAATTGTTGAGGATCTCATGTTTGAGTCGATGGCACAAGGGAAAGCCTTCGAGTCTGAGAATGCCTGGAGACTTGCAGAGCGCCGTTTTCCTCGCCCTGTCCCTGTCACTCCCACCCAAAAGTATCCTCAAAAAAGATGCCGGGTTTGTAGGACGCATGGTAGACGGAGTGATTCCTGGTACTATTGCCCCACGTGCCCATCCCAGGTTTTTTTTTTCAATAATTTTTATTTTCTGTTCAGTGACCCCAGTAGAGTAATTTGGAACAAGTAATAGAGAATATTTTCATCAGTAGATCCCATTTTACCCCATTTCACAATTAACTCCAGAACTTGATCAATCACATACCAAACTACTGTTCCAACAAATTCTTGTCCACGTACCCACGTCTGTACACTACAGAATGTGGACCCCACAAATGTTCTTGAAAAGTCAGGTCATCTGAAAATTAATTCTAGGACTTGATTATTCACAAACATTTTTAACCATTTATCTAACTTTGACTGTTTTTACGACTATGTCTTGCTACACAAAACTTTGGCTTCCATTTATATTACTTATATTTATGTTGGTGATACGGGCATGATCATTTTACTGGAGGGTCTCTAATAATGAGGAAGTTCCGTACTTATACGCTATGGGCTTTACTGTATGGTTCTTGCCGAACCTCTGGTACCAGACAATACTTTACGGTTTCTGTAGAGAATTTGTTGTTTTGTGGATATAGCGGTTCCTACCTTGGCAGGTGGGAGCTTGATATGGTGTACCATGTCTATTGGCACATTCGTCTCTCATATAGGGATTGATGGAGCTAATTGTACGCTGTAAGACCAGTCTCTCAGAGTGTCTAATTTCCCTGTCCATTCCAGAATTGGCTAGAATTTAAATTGGACGCCATGTCGCCTTTGGAGAGCCCATGATGTGCCTAAACAGTGGAAACCCCCACAAGTGACACTATTTTGGAAACAAGACCCCCAAGGAACTTATCTAGATGTGTGGTGAGCACTTTGAACGCCCAAGTGCTTCACAGAAGTTTATAATGTAGAGCTATGAAAATAAAAAAACATATTTTTTCCACAAAAATGATATTATCGCCCCAAATTTTTATTTTCCCAAGGGTAACAGGAGAAATTAGACCCCAAAAGTTGTTGTGCGATTTGTCCTAAGTACGCTGATACCTCATATGTGGGGGTAAACCACTGTTTGGGCGCACGGCAGAGCACGGAAGGGAAGGAGCACGGTTTACCTTTTCCAACTCAGAATTGGCTGGAATTGAGATCGGACGCTATGTTGCGTTTGGAGAGCCCCTGGTGTGCCTAAACAGTGGAAACCCCCCACAAGAGACACCATTTTGGAAACTAGACCCCTAAGGAACTTATCTTGATGTGTTGTGAGCACTTTGAACCCCCAAGTGCTTCACAGAAGTTTATAACGTAGAGCCATGAAAATAAAAAATCATATTTTTTCCCCAAAAATTATCTTTTTGCCTCCAATTTTTTATTTTCCCAAGGGTAACAGGAGAAAATATACTACAAAAGTTGTTGTGCAATTTATCATGAGTATACTGATACCCGATATGTGGGGGTAAACCACTGTTTGGGTGCATGGCAGAGCTCAGAAGCGAAAGATTGCCGTCTACCTTTTTCAACTTAGAATTGGCTGGAATTGAGATTGGACGTCATGTTGCGTTTGGAGAGCCCCTGATGTGCCTAAACAGCAGCGCTTGGAAGCGAAGGAGCGCCATTTTGTAATGCAGATTCTGATGGAATGGACTTTGGGCGTCATGTTGTGTTTGCAGAGCCCTTGATGTGCTTAAACAGTAGAAACCCCTCACAAGTGACCCCATTTTGGAAACTAGACCCCCAAAGGGACTTATCTAAATGTGTAGTGAGCACTTTGAACCCTCAAGTTCTTCACAGAAGTTTATAATGCAGAGCCATGAAAATAAAAAAATTATTTATTTTTCCACAAAAATGATTTTTTAGCCCCCATTTTTTATTTTCCCAAGAGGTAACAGGAGAAATTAGACCCCCAAAGTTGTTGTGCAATTTGTCCTGAGTACACTGATGCCCCATATGTGGGGGTAAGCCACAGCAGAGCTCAGAAGGGAGGGAGCACCATTTGACTTTTTGA
>VIAB01013462.1:19439-39589 GCA_009801035.1 Oophaga pumilio
TAGAGAGGGGACAGGTTGTGGATGGCTTTGTAGGTCAATGTTAGCAGTTTGAACTAGATTCGCTGGGGAATTGGGAGCCAGTGGAGGGATTTGCAGAGGGGAGAAGGGTAGTGAGGGGAGAGGTGGATTAGTCGGGCAGCAGAGATGAGGACAGACTGTAGTGGTGCAAGAGAGTTGACGGGGAGGCCACAGAGGAGGGTGTTGCAGTAATCAAGGTGGGAGATGATGAGGGCATGCACAAGAGTTTTAGTAGATTGAGGGCTGAGGAAGGGACGGATTCGGCAAATGTTTTTAAGTTGGAGGTGACAGGAGGTGGCAATAGTTTGGATGTGTGGTTTGAAGGACAGAGTCGAGAGTTACTCCGAGGCAGTGGATTTCAGGTGCGGGAGAGATCGTGCATATATCATTCTGTGCCATCACGATCTTGTCACCGGTCCTAACAGATATGGCAGACAGAGAAGCCTTCATTAGGCTTCTGGCTGTTTTGACAAGAGATGACACTTTTTTAAATTTGAAATTGCCAGATTCAATGTATTTTTTTCCCTTAAATTAGTTTATAGTGGATAAATTCTTCACGAATCTCAGGTACTATCATTGACCTGAAAAGATAAATATACCAGAGATCTAGGACATTATTCAACCAATTTCAATCACTGAGGCAAACACAACCTTAATAATGTCAAAGTGACAGGAATGGATGGTAAGTAACCCCTTAGTAATTAACAGCCGATTTAATAACACAGTACTCTGGTTGATGTTTCATGTTTTTTAATCCCTTTCTGACATCTGACGTACTATCCCGTCCAGGTGACCTGGGCCGGTATGACTATGATGGGATAGTACGTCATATGCGATCAGCTGAGCTCACAGGCGGAGCGGCCGGGTATCAGCTGATTATCACGGCTGACACCCGGCACTATATGACAGGAGCGGTCACGGACAGCTCCCTGCACAATAACCCCCGGCACACTGCGTTCAAACATGATCGCAATGCTCTGGCGGCTCAGGAAGGGGGTTCTCTGCGTGCTTCCCTGAGACCCTCAGAACTGCGCGATGTGATTGCGCTGTTCCAAAGGCCTCCTCCCTGCAGGATCCCGGATAAAAGATGGCCACAGGGTCCCTCCGGGTCCTGCAGGGAGGTGGCTTCTCAGTGCCTCCTGAGAGCAAGCGCTGAGAAGCCTCCTGCACTGCCTGTCAGATTGCTGGTCTGACAGAGTGCTGTGCAAACTGTCAGAGCAGCGATCTGACATTATATAGCAATGTCCCACTTTGGGACAAAATAAAAAAGTTATAGCTTGCAGAATAAAGCGATGCAAAAATAATTATTTTTTATATAAAATTGTTTTATTGTATAAAAGCGCCAAAACATAAAAAAATATATAAATGAGGTACCGCTGTAATTGTACTGACCCGAAGAATACAACTGCTTTATCAATTTTACCACACACGGAACCATATAAAGGCTCCTCAAAAGAAATTCATGAATTGCTAGTTTTTGTTCATTCTGCCTCCCAAAAATTGGAATAAAAAGCGATCAAAAAATGTCATGTGCCCGAAAATGGTATCAATATAAACGTAAACTCGTCCCGCAAAAAATAACACCTCAGATGACTCTGTGGGCCAAAATATGTAAAAATTATAGCTTTCAAAATGTGGTGATGCAAACTATTTTTTGCAGTAAAAAGCATCTTTTAGTGTGTGACAGCTGCCAATCATAAAAACCCACTATAAATAGTAAATCAAACCCCCCTTTATCACCTCCTTAGTTAGGGAAAAATAATCAAATTTAAAAAAATCTATTTATTTCCATTTACCCATTAGGGTTATGGTTAGGGTTAGGGTTGGGATTAGGGTTAGGGCTAGGGTTATGGTTAGGGTTAGGGGTGTGTTGGGGTTAGGGTTGGAGTTAAAATTGGGGGGTTTCCACTGTTTAGCTACATCAGGGGCTCTCCAAACTCGACATGGCGTCCAATCTCAATTCCATCCAATTCCTTCCGTGCTCTGTTGTGTGCCGAAACAGTGGTTCACCCCCATACGGGGTATCAGCGTACTCAGGAAAAATTGCACAATAACTTTTGGGGTCCAATTTCTCCTGTTACCCTTGGGAAAATAAAAAAATTGGATGTGAAATAATTTTTTTGTGAAAAAAAGTTATATATTAATTTTTTTAAACATTCAAAAAATTCATGTGAAGCAGCTGAAGGGTTAATAAACTTCTTGAATGTGGTTTTGAGCACATTGAGGGGTGCAGTTTTTAGAATGGTATCATTTTTGGGTATTTTCTATCATATAGACCCCTCAAAGTGACTTCAAATGTGTTGTGGTCCCCCTCAAAAAATGGTGTTGTAAAAATGAGAAATCGCTGGTTAATTTTTAACCTTTATAACTTTGTAACAAAAAAAAAATTTTGGCACCAAAATTGTGCTGATGTAAAGTAGACATGTGGGAAATGTTACTTATTAAGTATTTTGTGTGCCATTTCTCTGTAATTTATGGGCATGAAAATTCAAAGCAGAAAAATTGCGAAATTTTCAAAATTTTCACCAAATTTCATTTTTTTTCACAAATAAATGCAAGTTATATGAAATAAATTTTACCACTAGCATGAAGTACAATATGTCATGAGAAAACAGTATCAGAATCGCCAAGATCCATGGAAGCGTTCCAGAGTTACTACCTCATAAAGGACAGTGCTCAGAATTGTAAAAATTGGCCCTGTCATTAACGTGCAAACCACCCTCGGGGGTAAAAGGGTTAAATAATAAAAGTTCAAAAATTAGTCATCTTAGTCACTTATGATCAAACTGTTTTGTGCAAAACATTGACCCAAACTAAAGGTGTCACTGTGAAAGGTAACATCCTCGTGTTTTGACTGAGATGTTCCCTATATACCATAACATCCCTCTTTTTTCCCCACTAATACACTTGCTGGATGTGAAAGAGGCCAATTGGAAGTGATGTTTGATTGCCCAAATGACTGGTGCCAGTAGTGGTGGTTCTTCTGCTGCTCCTAGTGGCTTCTTACATTCTTTACCGTGGTTTGTTTTATTTTTCCTTTACACTACCCCTATACATTTACATTGCCACTATTCCTTCAAGTGTACATTTTCTTGAATAATATAATTAACTTTTAACAATCTTTATACCACAATTATTGAACAAAAAAAATTCTCCAATTTGGTGATTGTCATTTGGTTGTCTTTATGGTAATTTCAGTGATATTCATATTCAAATTTATTATTCAAATTATATGAGTGAGTCTATTGAAATTTCAATTTTTAGCATTTTATATGCTTTATTAAATCTTCACTTGTGCACACCCTTGTGTTACTTTATGGTTATTTCATATGTAAGTAATTGTATACTTGACCATTAAGCTAGGTTTAGGTTTACAGGTATCTGCTAGGTGTGCTGTCTTTCCTCTATTTGGCTTGAGGCACTCTATTAAATTTTTATGTGTATGATTTTACATTTGTTAGAATAGTGTTGATATTTGTCTATGATATTTGTCTATGACTAACACTTCTTGATCTACTGTATATATGGCTAACTGTCGTGCGATCTATGTGGTTTCTAAGCCCCAATCATGAAGAAGCAGTATGAACGTAAACAGACAGTCTCTTTATTAATTAGGGTCACGGTATTATATTCAAGCAGTAAGGAATTAGTGTTCAGGTTTACACTCACAGTTGAAGATTAACTCATACATGGAGACAGGCAGATCTATGATGGACATTTGTTTCACCAAATCAGAATATTTGTTCCTTAAAGCTGAGCTTTGTTTCTGTCCTGAGATAGTTTTTCCTACTAGAGGTTCAAAAAGAACTTTCCTAATATGAAGGCTGTCAGCTCCCCCTAATTTATTACTCCCTTTTATACCCAGCTGTCAGGAGGGAGGAAACTCCTTCTCCTACAAAATGGCTTCATCTTCTCACTCTTCTCACAAAATGTCTAACCTTCACTGCCACCTCAATTCTTAACAACCTCAAAGGATTCTTGCAGTAGAGTAGAGCAGACTGTTTGTCAGTATTATTGTAGGAACTTGTTCTTCTTTCCCTGTTGTGTTGCTGCCTGCTTATAACTGGTCATTGTCAGAAAGAGGATAAAGGTCACACCCCCAGTGAAATCTCTCTGGTAATGCCCACTTTGATTTAAAAAAAATAACTATTTAAGTGCAAAATACTTTGATCACTAATATCTTGACAAAGGAAAGGCAAAATAAATTAAAACATTTTTATTTATTCTGCTCTGCAGCGCCTATTACATTGTGTTTCCAGTTCAACATGAAAAACATGGTTAAAAGTCATGTATAATGCCACATTAATCCTCGTGTGTGGTTCAGCCACAGACTGAGCTTCATAGGACAACAGCAATTTCTCTCTATACTGCATATAGCCTCAAACCAATGGTTTACCATGGCAGCCAAGGGCCTGTGATATTGGTATCGTTGTGTCTAAAAAAATCTGATCAATCAAAATATAAAATAATTTAAACTATAAGTTAAATACTGAAAGAGAAAAAAAATTGGAACCATGAAATTTTTCACCTGAAGCATTCCACACAAAAAAAATCCAATAAAAGAGATCAAATAAACCTCCACACAACTCAATTGGTGGAAAAATGAAGAAAAAAACACTATGAATCTCAGAAAAAAACAACTCAAGCTATTTTTATTTTTTACAAATTTCAGATTTTTTTTTACCACTAAAATAGTAAAAAAGTTAGATTTTCTATTTCCGTAACTGTACTCACCGGGATAATCATATTGCCAGGTCATCTTTATGATATAATTAAATTTCACTGTACTTGGAATATTTTTACCATTTTTTAGTGCATTGTCTGTTAAAATGAATATTCTCATTCACAACTATAACTCGTCACATCAAAAACAAGCGCTCATATGGCTATGTTGGGAAAGCTAAAAAGGTATGGCTTTTCGAAAAAGGGGAAGAAGAAAGGAAAGTACAAAAAGAAAACATTCCTGGATTCTTGGTGGGATAAATGATTATGACGAAATATTAAAGTGCAGGTAATAGAGAAATGAATGAAAATCTGTGCTGCCATGTGCAAAAGATGAAGGATGCCAATCCAAGTACAAGTGATTTGTCAATGTGTTTCGAAGTATACATGCTTCTTCTTCAGGACAACCCCGATAACCTGAAAAAGAAGTATGTCTACTTCAAAATGTGTTGACTAGTAAACCACTTACACATGGATTGCCATTTTTCATCTTTTGCAGATGGCAGTGCAGATTTAACCTATTCATTTCTCCAGTAACTGCACTTTCATCTTTCGTGGGTTTGCAGCAGCCTACACATTATCAGTGGTTGTGTGCACACAACCCAGCCAGGTGAGCACCATTAGACAATTCTTTTGGATTTTACCCCACTTCAACTTTGCGTATTTCCAGTCTTCTTTTATTTGAATGAAGTATTAAAAGGATTTTCCAAGTTCATAAAAATGAACAATTATTGGTGGTCTTGAATAACATTCTGCACTCCTTTTTTTGTCCATACACATGCGTGAATCTATCAGGTTCCACATATGCACCTTGTCAACAGGAGCCAGAAAAGGCTCTTCATTGACAATGTCCCATTCTACTGGGAAATGATTAGCACTTTTATGATGTCAGCAGTAGATTGGACGCCATGACGTCAGATCAATACACTACTGGCTAAAACATGTGAGAGCACTGGAACAAATTTTTTATATAAGAAAGTTACAAAAAATTGTTGAGGGCATATTTTAAGGTTATTTAAAATAAAAGTATCCCAGGAAAATGTATTTTTGATGATGTAAGAAAAACACAGATATAAAATTTGACTTAAAGGGGTCATAAAAAATCTTGAATCAGAGCTGTTAGGTGACATAAATGTTTGAACCATCTATTTGCGTCATTCAGTGAATGTGTATATTGTATGGTTCTAGTTAGGGAAATACATGTCCACTGAATCATTCCCTTAGAAGAACCCTTTAATGAACGTTGACTAAAGTTGGGAGATATACAAAGCAAGACGATAATAGTAATAGATCTAGGGACTTTATCCTCAAAGGAAGTCGTGTTAGTAATGGAGACTAATGGAGATTAACAACAGTTGAAAATGGCTACTAATTGGGTATAAGAGCTGTCATTGTTCTGAAGTTAGGTGCTTCCACAACTTTCACAGATCACAGATCCAGCTGCCATATGACCTGAGGCTCTGTTAGAACCCATGAGAGATGTATCATGGAGTGGTCTGGTCTGTCTCTGTGATGTCATATACGGGAATAACCGCAGACCTGAGTCACGTCCTCAGACATAAAATATTTTTTTCCTAATAAACATTAATGGAAATGTGCTAGCTATGGTACGGGAGAAAGAATATGCTAGTCTCTTATACAGGTACAAAAGGATGAAACTTAAAGAAAGTTATTATTATTACTTTAGCTGCATAGAAGGGCACATATTCAATCAGTGACATCGGAACATTTTCTTCTTGTGCATAGAGAAAGAACAGTGTCCAACGTTAATATTCTTAACTGCAAGGAGCATTGACCTAGACTTTTTCTCTGAGGCAATGTAGTAAGACTGAAATAATTATCATAGAAGAAAAGTATTTTGAACTTAAAGGAACTCTGTCCTTTCTGATAAAACCTGTGGTAAAGCATGGACTTGGTAATCTCTACCCCCAAACACAAGTTTAAATTGCTTTTGGCTTACATACCAGTCTAATATGTCCAGAAACTGTTCCAATTCTTTTGGTCTATAACCCTTAATGAGTGGAAGATTTCTCTTCAATAACATTCTGTTAGCATATAAGAACTAGAACTTATTTTCTCTCACATCCTTGAATGCATTTTTCATATCGATGGCCTTTCCATTAATTTTTCTGCTCCAAACTTCAACTCCATCTTTCTTTTTCTCCTGCATGCAGACAGGAGAGCAAGAGCAGAGTAAGAAAACACCGCCTTCACTTCCTGTAATCTGTTTTTGCTGTCACTTGACTTTGCATAGTGGAACACGAGTCACTAAGTAGTTAGCACTTTAGATTTTTGGGTGTCAGATAAGACGCTTGGGGGCCAAAAAAATGTACAACACATTACATAATGTACAACAGTTACTCTAATTAAATGTTCATATACTAATAATTATATATTCCAGTGCAACTGTATTTCTTTTATACTGTCAGAATGCATGCCAACATTTTCTGTGTATGAAAGTGAAATTATTTCTCTGCATGTGGCAAAGGGAGACTCTGTTCACATGTCTATATATTTTTTTCAGGAACAGACCAACAAAATATGTGATTTGTTGCATCGGTTACTAGATGGCTCCTCTGATGACCATATGCATAACTGATGCAATGCATCACTTATTCTGTTTGCCATTTCCTAAAAAGAGACAAACAAATGGAATGCCTGAACGAACATGTGAACACAGCTCAAATGTGAGTGCTAAAAACACGATGAAGAGCAAATGTGAAGAGATAGTAGGTCATCTGACTACTAAACATCAGGAACTGCAACATCATATTCCAGCATAACAGGAACCTGGAAGGCAAAATACTTTACAAATTAAAAAAAAAAAAATGGACTGACAAATAAATCTCCTAGACACCATGAGCTTGAGCTCTCAATCTCCAAAGACTAAAAAGTAACTATTTAATCATGAGGGAATTCTGAAGATGAGAAGAATAGGCGGCAGTCACCAATTCAGAAAAGTGTGACAGTCTTTTATTCTGAGCTGCGGGACATGGACAAGAGTGAGGCATACAGGTTACAAAGGCATGCAGAAGAGACAGGAAGGACAACGGCCGTTTCACATAACAACGCTTCCATGGGTTACCTGAACCCGTGGAAGAGCTGTTATGCGAAACGGCCATCGTCCTTTAAGTACAACCCCAAGAACACTGTCCCAACCATGAAGCATGGTGGAGGAAACATCATACTTTGGGGTTGCTTTTCTAAAAAAGGGACAGGGCGACTGCACCGCATTGAAGAGAATGTGGATGTAGTCATGTATAACAAGATTCTGGCAAACAACCTCCTTCCCTCACTAAGAGCATGGAAGATGGCGGGTCATGGCAGGGTCTTACAGCATGACAATGACCCCAAACACACAGCCAGGGCAACTAAGGAGTGGCTCCACAAGAAGCATTTCAAGCTCCTGGAGTGTCCTAGCCAGTCTCCAGACCTGAATCCAATAGAAAATCTTTGGAGGAAGCCAAAACTCACAGTTGCCCAGAGACAGGACCGGAATATGAAAGAGTTGGCGAAGATCTGTATGGAGGAGTGGGCCAAAATCCCTGCTGCAGTGTGTGAAAACTTGATCAAGAACTACAGGAAACGTCTCACCTTTTTAATTGCAAACAAAGTAACATACATAGTTATTAAGGTTGAAGGAAGACTTTAAGTCCATCTAGTTCAACCCATATCCTATCCTAACCTGCCCTAACATGTTGATCCAGAGGAAGGCAAAAAAAACCCAAGTGGCAAACAGTAAGCTTCACATTGGGGAAAAAAATTCCTTCCCGACTCCACATACGGCAATCAGACTAGCTCCCTGGATCAACGCTGTATCTAGGAAACTAGGTTTCTGTACCAAATATTAAGTTCTGTTTTTCTATTGTATCAAATACTTATTTCATGCAATACAATGCAAATTAATTATGTAAAAATCATACAATGTGATTTTTCAGCTTATTTTTTTTTAAAATTCTGTTTATGACAGTTGAAGAGTACCTACAATAAAAATTACAGACCTTTCCGTTCTTTGTAGGTGGGAAAACTTGCAAAATCAGCAGCATATCAAATACTTATTTTCTCCACCGCATAGCCATTTTTCTTACCAGCCGCAAGATGCCAAGGAATAAAAGTATTTTATTTACTCATTCATCATCCTTTATTTTTGAAATTTGTCTGTGTGTGCTGAGGATAATGGACTTGAACAAGCTTTTTCAAATAATTTGTTTTTTTCTCGAGAGCTTCTTTACATCTTTTGACTTACTGAAGAGTAGCTTAAAGTGTTTCTCCAGGAGGACAAAAAATAAATAACTAAAGGAAATTTCATTATAAAAAAAATTCCTAAATAAAATTAATTAGCAAATCCCTATAGAATTAAAATGGCTGCTCTTTTATTACACTTACAGAAACCTGTCCTACAAAGTTATTAATATGAACATGTGTAGTAGGATGCCTCTACCACAGCCTTTATTTGCAGGAAGTTATGCTCTGCTGGATATTATGATGTAATACTAAAGAGACAGTAAATAGAAGATGTGCAGAGGTAAGAACAGGCTGCCACACGGATGTCCTCCATGTCTATCTGATCTAATACTGGAGATATGATGGATGCAGAGGTAAAAAAAAAAGTTTGCGTACACTGTTGTCCACCATGACCATTTGATCTAATACAGAAGATATCAGGGATTATGAGCTAAGAAAAAGATGCTGACACTTCTGTCCACCCTGTATTTCTTATCAAATGCTCCAGATAGCAGTGTGCTGAAATAATAACAGGTCACTTACACTGTTATAAAGTGCAAAGCCAGGAAAAAATTATAAGGCCAGTGTCACGGGTTTACTGCAACAGAGAGAAGCCAGAAGAATGCAGTGTCTGATTTCTCCTACTCCTGCATTGATTAGAAGCACTTCACATTAAATGGTGTAAATTTTAGCATTGCATGGGTTAATCTGCTCAGTTGAGAACTCCTGGAAGCTTTCCTGTGTTAAGGCTCTCAGCTGTGCACCATTAGCCACCATTAGCCACTTCCATCTCCTACATAAACTGGGTCCTGGTTAGCACTCATTGTCAGAGCTAGCTTTCTCTGCAGGGCTGGTGGTTGGGGTAGTTGTTATTGAAGAAAGCATTTGGTAGATTTATGTGTGACTGTTGCTATGTTTTGAGTGTGTGATAATTCCCTTACTTCTCCTACTTTGGTTTAACCCCATCCTCCACTCCCCGGTGTTTACTTCTGTTATTTATGTGTGTATATTTGTATGATTGGTATTTTCCTTTATCCCTGTTCATATTACCTTGTTAGTTTGATTGGTGTATTACGGTACACTACTACTTCCCTTTTACCTGGGTGGGGGAGGGGTACAGACTGAGGGTGGATTCAGAAGCTTACACAATTTACGTGGCCCTGCACAGCACTTGACAACTTGAACAATGTGAAAATGGATCCAGCTCGCACTCCATGGTGTTGATAAAAGTCTTTTCTTTCAGATTTATTAAGAAAAATTATTTTTAAAATGGTACAACATCAATTAGGACGTCTCAGACAACATTGCAAATATGAAATTGGGTTTGATGTATGAAGAGAACCATACGCGTTTCGAACAAAAAAGTTCTTGAACACTTGTCACTAAATAAAGCTGAAAGGAAAGACTTTTATCAAGATACTGGTATGTGAGCTGGATCCATTTTCACATTGTACAGGGAAGTAGACCCTGGTCCTTGGACACCCAACAACAGAGTCAGGACAGTGGGTCATCCAGTCATTCATAGACTCCTGAAGGGAACAACTGACAGGCCTTATTCAAATATTTTTAAAGTGTAGTTGCTGTACTGCTACACTAATAAAAGCTTTCCCAAAGTGCAAAGCCAGAAAAAGAAATTATAAGGAGGGTCATCCATACACCCTTGAAGGTAGTAGCTGGAGGACCTCATTCAAATTATTGAAGATTAATTTTATGTGTTGCTGTCATCTGGTGATGTGGAACAATGGGGGCTAATCCAGGCTTTGTCCGTTTTTATCACAGTGAGCCTGTCAGCAGTCTGTTGACAAGCGGAAGCTCCTGTCTGTTATGACCCCCCGGCAGCACTAAAAACCTACTCAGACAAGATGCTAGCGGCAGGGAAGCATAACACCTCCAAGACATAGAGGGACAGCTCATGCCAGATATCCATCTTTGAGACTCAATAGTTGAAAGTCAAAGAGGAATTGGGGAGTACGCTTGTTTGATTTGCCAGGTATTGCTTGACAATCTTTAAAAACTTTTTCCTCCTTGTCAAAAACACCCGGTCATCAGACCCTGGGTGCTGCAATGATCTCATCAAATTAGCCCAGACCTTTGACAGTGTGCCTCTGGTTCTGCTGTGTGTCTCCCTTGCCTCTCCTTCTTGGTTGGACAAAAAGAAAGCTTGCCCCCTGCCACTAGCGTTGTCTAATGGGAACTTTTTCAACACATTTTTCAACAATGGCCTTCTGGTATGACACCATTTTAGAAGACCTCTCCACCTCAGTGAGGAGAGATGCAAAGTTCTCCCTGTAGCGTGGGTCTAGTAGGCTAAACAACCACTACTTTTTTTTGTCCAAGATGAACGTAACGCAAGGGTCACATGAAAGGCAGCAGTACATAAAGTCTTCCATATGTGCCAACCTCTGTACAGCCAACACTTCCCTGTCTCCACCATGATGACAACTCTCCATCTCCTTCTCCTCTTCTTCCTCCTCCTCATTCCCCTCCTCAGCCCATCCATGTAGAAGAGACAGGATAAAGCTTGTGTGGGTACTAGCCTTTGTTGTGCTAGTCAACAGCTCTTGTTCCTCCTCCTCAGCCTACAGCTCTTTATTGTTACTGAATCCACTCTGGGCAGATGAGATGGGGATCGGTTGGGTAGTATCTCCCTGTCACATGACTTCCTGCATCTCCACCTGGTCCGCATGCATAGCTTCATGTTTAATTGTGAGCAGCGACTGTTTAAGTAGGCACAGAAGTGGGAAAGGTGCACTGACTATGGTGTTATCACAGCTCAACATCTTTGTGGAGTACAGTCATGGCCAAAAGTTTTGAGAATGACACAAATATTATATTTTCACATGATCTGCTGCCCTCTGGTTTTTATGTGTGTTTGACAGATGTTTTTATCACAGACAGAAATATAATAATTGTAAACATATGAGTAACAAAAGCTTATATTGACAGTTAGAATGAGTTAATGCAGCAAGTCAATATTTGCAGTGTTGACCCTTCTTCTTCAGGACCTCTGCAATTCTCCCTGGCATGCTCTCAATCAACTTCTGGACCAAATCCTGACTGATAGCAGTCCATTCTTGCACAATCAATGCTTTCATTTTGTCAGAATTTTTAGGTTTTTGTTTGTCCACCCGTCTCTTGATGATTGACCACAAGTTCTCAATGGGATTAAGATCTAGGGAGTTTCCAGGCCATGGACCCAAAATCTCTATGTTTTGTTCCCTGAGCCATTTAGTTATCACCTTTGCTTTATGGCAAGGTGCTCCATCATGCTGGAAAAGGCATTGTTGATCGCCAAACTGCTCTTGGAGAGTTGGGAGAAGTTGCTCTTGAAGGACATTCTGGTACCATTCTTTATTCTTGGCTGTGTTTTTAGTCAAGACTGTGAGAGTGCCGATTCCCTTGGCTGAGAAGCAACCCCACACATGAATGGTTTCAGGATGCTTAACAGTTGGCATGAGACAAGACTGGTGGTAGCGCTCACCTTGTCTTCTCCAAATGTGGCGTTTTCCTGATGTCCCAAACAATCGAAAAGGGGATTCATCAGAGAAAGTAACTTTACCCCAGTCCTCAGCAGTCCACTGCCTGTACCTTTTGCAGAATATCAGTCTGTCCATGATGGTTTTTCTGGAGAGATGTGGCTTCTTTGCTGCCCTCCTTGAGACCAGGCCTTGCTCCAAGAGTCTCCGCCTCACAGTGCGTGCAGATGCACTCACACCTGCTTGCTGCCATTCCTGAGCAAGCTCTGCACTGCTGGTAGCCTGATCCCGCAGCTGAAACACTTTTAAGAGACGGTCCTGGCGCTTGCTGGTCTTTCTTGGGCTCCCTAAAGCCTTTTTGGCAACAATGGAACCTCTCTCCTTGAAGTTCTTGATGATGCGATAGATTGTTGACTGAGGTGCAATCTTTCTAGCTGCGATACTCTTCCCTGTTAGGCCATTTTTGTGCATTGCAATGATAACTGCACGTGTTTCTTTAGAGATAACCATGGTTAACAGAAGAGAAACAATGATGCCAAGCACCAGCCTCCTTTTAAAGTGTCCAGTGGTGTCATTCTTACTTAATCATGACAGATTGATCTCCAGCCATGTCCTCATCAACACCCACACCTGTGTTAATGGAGCAATCACTGAAAAGAGGTTAGCTGGTCCTTTTAAGGCAGGGCTGCAATGATGTTGAAATGTGTTTTGGGGGATAAAGTTCATTTTCTAGCCAAATATTGACTTTGCAATTAATTGCTGTTAAGCTGATCACTCTTTATAACATTCTGGAGTACATGCAAATTGCCATTAGAAAAAGTGAAGCAGTAGACTTTGTAAAAATTAATATTTGTGTCATTCTCAAAACTTTTGGCCATGACTTGTACTCAAAGTCTTAAAGAACCACCCAAATGTCAGCCATTCATGCCCACTCTTTAATTGTTATGTGAGGAGGTTGACAAGAATACCAGCAGCACTGCCAGAGCGGGGACAGCTCTAGCTGATTTGCGGAAATGGTGCTGCATTCCTTGACCAGAAGCTTGGACAAATCTGGGTATGTTTTCAGAAACCACTGAACTACTAAGTTGAGCATGTGTGCCAAGCATGGTACATGCGCGAGCTTGCCAAGTTTCAGAAACGCCACCAGGTTACATTCAATATCACACGTGACCATGCCTGGTTGGAGGCTCAGAGGCAAAAGCCACAGATCTGTCTGGTCTGTTATTCCTTTAAGTGATTCTGCTGTGGTGTACGTTTTTTCTCCTAGACAAATTGGCTTCAGCAGAGCCTGTTGCCGATTCACTGAGGCAGTGCTACAGAGCTTCCAGTTTATGGCTGATGTGGACAACGTGCTCTGTGATAACACATAAGAGATGGAAGATGAGGAGGAGAAGGAGGGGTGCAGGAACTGGTGTATGTGATGAAGGAAATCCTGATAGAAGTAGGGCCAGCAATCCTCGGGATCAGGAGCACTTGTGCTGTGCCAGGGTGAGAATTGGACCCTGCCTTCACAATGTTCAACCAGTGTATTGTCAGTAAAATTTAGCGCCCCGGGCCACAAGCGCTTGTCAACGTGTTGGTCATTAAGTAGACGATTCCAGGAACAGAATTGGTAAGGACACTGGTGATGTTCCTGGACATGTGCTGGTACAAGGTGGGGATGCCACACCGGGAGAAAAAGTGGTGGCTGGGGATCGAGAACCAAGTGATGACTGTCGCCATGAGTCCGTGGGATTCCTCCTTGTCAACAGGCTGAAACGGCAACATTTCCATGACAAGCATCCTGAAAATGCGTCCATTTCATGTTTGGGCCTGTGGGTGGGTTGTTGCAAACCTTCTCTTTCATTCCAAGGCCTGGGACTGGGACAGCTGAACGCTGTGCTGAGACAAGGATTTGGAAGTGCTTGATGACGGTGCATCATAATATGCTAGGACAGGTGCAGGGCATTCTTGTGGCCGTGGCTGCTCTAAGTTTTTTGGATCACTAAACAGCATCTTCTCATTTCCCTCTTGGAATATGCAGGGTAAGAGGCCACAATCAAGAAGTGATGTTGTAATGTGGGATCACAAGTTTCCTCAGACTTAACATGATAGGAGGAAGGAGAATCAGGGTGGTGATTAAGTGACCCAGACTGTGGACTGGTAAGACTGGACCGTGTGGAAGACTGGATTGTGCTGCCAAGCATGCTGGAGCATTATGTGCTATTCAACCCCCATGTTTGCACTGCTCTGGCTTCAGAAGAGGTGTACTGAACCTCCCTGCAAAGTAGGACAGGAAACTATGTGTGGTGGGTGAGTGTGTTTCTTGTGCTTCAGCAAAAGGCATGATCGCATTTGCCCCACGTCCTCGACATCTGCGTGCACCATCATCAGCACCTCCCCACCTCTTACCACATGCCTTACACAGTTTCTAATTACTAGGACTCTTGAAACCATGCTTATTTTTAATTAGAAAAAATAATTTTCACCTGCAGCAGTCTAAGTGGTTTTTGGGAGTTTAATACCACCGTTATGTACCACATAGCACGTAATACTCTATAGGTGTGTAATTTAATCAAGAAAATAATGTATATGCCTTTTTGGAGTGTTGTAAATATATATCACAGAAATGTAATACAGATCATGTAATATCTTATGGGTGAGTTATTGCATCCAGAAAACAATTCTGTGCTTTTTTGGAGTGTTATATAACACAGAAATGTATCACAAATCACATAATATGGTATGGGTGACAATATAGTAATTTTTTCACCACAAAAAAAATCTGCTATATATTTTGCAATGGAATGTGGAGCAGCAAAGCACTCAATTAGCCCTTAGAAGGGCTGCTACTATGATGGTTCAGAATCAGCACCATTATCAATGCTAGAGGACTCCAATTCGTTCAACTGTGACCACACAGCCCTGGACAAATACTCTCTCTCCCTCCAATATGAACTATCCCTGAGATGCGCAATGGCATCAGTGTGCCAAGTGGTGAGGCACCTGTCCTTTTATAACCCCTGGTGATGTCACACGGCCAGCCAATCACAGTAATGTCACTACCAAGATGATTACTGCATTACAGTGACTTGCAGGCAATCCTCGCTTGTTTATTGGCTGTGTAACAGGCGCCAAACTTGCAGGGCGGGGATTCGAACATTACATTACGTTGAGTGCTGAGCACATCCGAGCACTCAGATACTCGAGTTGTATCCGAGTATCACCAAACACGCTCGCTCATCTCTATTACATGTCTGGACGTTGGAACTATGTTTAGACCTTTGGAAGATCTCCGGCACTGAAGGGGTCCCTTGCTATGTTTTTTTATAGAATGCATTAGCAGTTCACATTCTCCCCGGAAATGATTGATCTAAAGTGCTAGAAATTGCTGTCTGACCTAGATCAATACTTATCCAGAGTGGCTTTCACTGAGAACTGCTTTCTGCACCCCATGCAACCTTCTATTCTTTCATCCCATGATGCCTATCACTCTTTCCTCGTGTTTTTCCCCGGTCTCCCACCTACAACGTCATTAGGGTAAACCAGTCCAAAGATAACATTTCACACAAAACAAATCACTCATTTTGCGGTCTAGTCCTGAGTTCATTGTACTTTGTGCTGTTTTTCCAGACTGCCAGCTAGTGGGGAATAGAAAGTGAAATGTTATGGGAAGGAACAGAATAACTTAAAAAGCAGCGAGACAGAGAAAACTGGGGTGATATAAGGAGATGTATGGAAATCTTGAGAATACACAAGACATTGCTGAGAGATGGGATAAATAATTGAACAGCTGAATTCAGCATTACTTAAACTCTTGCAGAATAAGTAAATACATGTTAGTGTTCAATGATGTTTATGGAGCGCACTTCCAGTAATATTGTATTATTAGTAAACGAGAATACAGTAAGTTACAACTCTTCCTCGTTTCTACCATAGTGGAGATGCCAAGGAACTTTTTTCTCAAGCAGCATAGCAAACACAAACTGGTGCAAGGCTTAATTCTCACATGATCTCTAATTAGTCCGGACAGCTCAACATAGCAACTGTATTTTAAAATGTTTCATAAATTTAGCAAAATTATTTCAATGATGAAGAAAGTAGAGAAGGAGGTGAGGTGCAGTGGTGAAAACATCAAAAGGTGGGGCTGATTAAAGGGTTTTTCTGGAGGAGAGAAGTCTGGCACTATTAAGAAACTATAATTAAAGTAGAAGCAAAATGTGATCAAAATAAGTAAAGTTTAGACGTTTGTTTTTCTTTATACTATTTTTACACTAACAAGTCAAAGTCTGATTTCACTTTTGGGCTATAATGTATGGTGCATAGTTTTGTAGCAGAAATGCAGGGGGGGAATTGCGATTTTAAACCAATAACTATTATTCTGATTTCAATGGATTCCGTAACTATGATTTTGTAACTCTTACGGCAGCATAACGTAGAAGCAGAGACCCTAATTCTAGTGATGTATCACTTTATTGGGTGTTTTAGTTTTGATTCAAACCTATTTAATCTGCTGCAGATCTAGCAGTTTGCTGAATTGTGAGCTCTGTACAACCTCGCCCACACCACTGATTGGCAGCTTTCTATCGACACTATGTATTAGCAGAAATCTGCCAATCAGAGGTGGGGTGGGGTTGGACTACATGGCAGCAGGCCAAGTAGTCCTCCACTGATAATCTCCTGCTGATAAAACAGTGATTTTATGAAACCTACACCAACCAGTATGTAATACATTCCTTTAAACAGGGTCTTTGTCCCTACATTTTGCAAATTAGGTAGCAGAAGCCTGGCGACAGACTGCCTTTCACATGAGGTTGATAACTGAGTAGCTCCAAAGAACAATACAAATAGGTATTGATTTAAACTATTTTATTGCATAACTTTTGTTTTTCTCTTTAATAAGCAGTGCATCACTTTTCTCCTTTTTACCCATTTTTCTAGCACTTTTCCTGCTGCAGTCAAGGTTCTCTGTCTTTGGTTTGCTGGTTATCCAAGAGTTAATTCTCTCAGTGGTGTGCTGCTGGATTTTTAAGCTTGAGCTGCCATATGCAGTTGAAAGTATTAAGTTATGTTAATCAATTCTTGATAACATTATAATGTGAAGTGAATTCTTGTCGAATTTGTTGAAATTTGGGATTCAATTCATAAAGGTCACTAAAAATGGCTGCTGTTATTTTACACAGTGCAGAAGACTGCATGAATGGGAGAAATTTTGCCAAGCTGGCAAATTTGAATAAAAAAAAATAGTTCATATCTAATTATAACAATTGAAAGGGTTTTATAGGATTAATACATTTGTGGCTGATACTTAAGGGGAATTTACACAGGCCGAAATCTGTCAAATTCAAATAGTAATGATTAGATCAATATGGATTATTAAAAATACAAATTTTCCGGCTTCGCAGAATTTACCCCAAAAATTAGATTTGCAGCAAATGAACTTGTGCAAATTGCCTCTAATTGCCTGGAAAATATTTGTGCAGAACACTCTAAGTTCACCTTGGAGTCAACTGAACTCATTTTGAGCTCTGTAATGCAAAGACAGCCTTTTTAATGTTGAATCCTATCTGGCTGGCATATCCTGATAAGAACCAGAGGTAGCCAACAGCATACTTAACGACACGATCAGTATCAGACTTTACACTATCTAAATTGTATATACGGTCTAAAAATTATCCTTTTTGAGGGCAAAGATGCCCATTTATAGCTGCTGTTTATAGATAGGCGGTGCAAATGGAAGCAGTCATGACATTTTCACAAAGGTGGGTGCAACAATGACCCTGACTATAAACAGCTTTGCACTTTGTAAATGAAGAAGAGATCACTTGTTTACAAGCCATCAAAAAATTATCCTTATATCTTGGCTGGTTGTCACCCAGTCCTTTAAAAAAATATCCCTGCTTTGACAGCTGTTGTTTGGGGGTAGAGAATCATAAGAGTACATTTCCCTGCAACAGTAGTATTGTCTAGCACTATGAAACACAGTGGGCAGCCAATAGTTGTTAGGCTGGCATGGCTGTGCAGTGGCTGTGCAGCAAGGTAGAGTGGTAGGAAGGACAGGCAGGAATGTGTGTGGAAGTTCAGGACCAGCAATGGCAGCCTTGGTAGCAGCAGTATAGTCCAACACTATGAAACAGAGTGGAAAAACAATGCATAAAAAAGGCAGACATTTTTACCAAGACCAGGTGATAATATTAATGCATTACAGGATGCAGCAGGACTCCATGATAAAGGTGAAGGCAGCACAAGTGCAAAATACTGATGAAACAACCAATTACTTGCCTACCATTCATTGAGTGGTGGCTGCTTTGTATAATAAAAGCGAACAGATAAGACTTGTATAGGTTGCTGTTTTCATCTTATTTTGTGCTGATTTTGAGCTCAAGGACAATTCCAAAGAGCGGACTACACTCTTCTGCATGTGAGAACAGAGAGCAGACACCCCTTTCTGCGAGAAATAATGGTAGCTGAGTACATTCCAATGAGACTTTTCATGTCTCAAAAAGCCTGTGTGGATGAAAGCACATGATATGATGGCAACTTATCTGGCCACATGGTCGCATTGGCCCCAAAGCACTCCCCTGATGAGCAATGACGAAACTCGTCGGGAGAATGGGGTAGAGTGTCCACTACTAAGCCAGGAAAGAGGAGCGCAGTAACCATTAAATTACTCCCTCTGAATCGGGTGAGACCTCTCCTGTTTATGACTTGCCAAAATGTCGCACTGACCCCTAAACCTGACAGGAAGGGTCAGTTAAAGGAGTGCCGATCACTGTGTGTCAATGGGAATGATTAGTGTGTAGTGTATAACACCTCCCAATACAAGTGAGACCTCCTCAGGATTTGCCTATAATATATTGCAGCTCTTACGCATGAATATAGTGTACATTAACCCATGAGATAGATATGGGGCACACCAAGAAAGAAAGGTCTGATTAGTGGCAGGCAGGTTGCTTGTGTGGCAAGCCATTTTTTTCTGCAATACCTGCAATATACCTATCTATATGCAAACATATAAAATTGGTGCATGGATTTGAGTTGGACATAGAGAATTTACCTATTTGAGCTAGTCCATATAACCTGCAATATTGTTTTTTTTTTTGTATGGTACTGATACCATAGGATACCAACAACTGTTAATTTGCCATTTGTAAAGAGAACTGAGGGTCCCTATAGTCTTTCATAGACCAGTGTGTTTTTTGTGTGTACCACTGTATTTGTCTTGTCTGTCTTGACACCTTTCACTTTTGGTTATATATGTATTTTATTATTATAATTATTCTATGTTATATTTTACTCCAAAACACTGATTTCAATTTAGACTAGTTGGACATAGCCATCTGCTATATTGCACAATTTTCAAAGCAGAGATGTTTTCCAGCTTCAGAGTCACTGAGTAAGGGCTCATATTCATCTGACTAATGTTAGTCCATGATTCTGTGCTCATCTGCAAATTTTTTTCTCAGCTCTGGTCGGATTGAAAAAAAAATGCAGCATGCTGTGAGTAGCCATGTATATCAGATGACACTCACCAGTGCAAGTCAATGGGTGCAAGAAAATTGCACAGCACATGGACCATGCGATTTTTACGCACCCATCTCATAGGAAACCCGATATTTCATCAGCCGTGTACTTTAAATTCACAGCATGAACTGTCAGAATAGCATACATAAAATAAATACAAACGGTATAGACCAAAAGTTTGGACACACCTTCTCATTCAAAGATTTT
>VIAB01013464.1:20286-31626 GCA_009801035.1 Oophaga pumilio
CTATGGCATCATTGTGTTCATTAGTCCTAATCTGTGACATCACTGTGTTGAATTTACTGTATTCCTAATACCACTGTGTGCATTTGCTTAAATAGGCTCTCTAGAGATAAGACAATGCTTAAACATCCCCAAATTAAACAGCAACAAAGTTTGTAATATATTTTCTTTGAGGAAAAAAATGAAAAATGACTATTTTCCTATTTGTCCCAATTAAGGTTTGTATTTCCTCTTCTAACATGAGTAGATATTTTCACCAGCTGTGGGGCTGTAGTACCATCCTAGGGTCAAAAATTCATGACAGAGGTAAATAGTCCCTGACATGGTCCTTCCCTTAATCCCAGCTGATCAGTCTTTGTTTCCTTGGTTTGCATGCAGGAATCAATACAATAAATGATCTATGGTAGCCTACAGAAAAGTCAAGGCTCTTGTTTTACAGAAAAGCCCAATGTCCTGGGTGACAGCTCCATATGACTGCGTTAGTAAGAACTGCAGACTTCTCTAGAAGGATTTTGAGAGTAATTAGCGAGTTAAAGTCATGAGTCAGAGCCTAATTGTTTCATCTTTGTGATACAACACTTTGCCCTATTTCTAGTACATATGATGCAACCAGTACAGTATGTGTGATTCCATACAATGATAATTACATGGTGTAATGATGTTGTACAGTATGTCATGGGTTGTCCTGTATTGTACTGGAGTGTGAGGCACTGATGTAATGTTTGCTGATGGATAATAAAGAATAATATTTTTGTCACCTAATTTTCTCTAATTATAACTATTAATCAATAAGTGCTCATCTTTGTCTATCACAGATTATAAAACATGAGCAGTGGAAATTAACCCTCAATTACATATATACCTCTAACTTGTACACTTTAGGCTCACACAATTACGAACAGTTAATTATTTCTAATTTTTCCCCCCAAATAAACAAGTTTGCTGTCAAGCTCTTTGTAGATGTGAATTCCCCAAGCTCACCGGTATAAACTGGTTTACAAAATTACTTTGTAGTTCTGCAATCCTGGGAATTAAACTCTGAATTACAATACTGAGCTAATTAAAAGCAACATGAAAGCTTTATGTTTGTGATAACTTTAGCCTGGTGATTACCTAATTCATCCAGAAGCACATTAGTTGCAATCTATGTTTTTATTTAATCCCTCAAATCCCTGGACATTTTTTGTTATTCTACTTTCATTTATTCCTCTTCTTGTTTCAAGAGCCATAACTTTTTTATTATTTTCTTTGACATAAACGTATGAGGACTTGTTTTTTTAGGGACAAGTGTAGTTTTGTGTGACACCACTCATGTTACCAAATAATGTACTGAAATAAAAAAAATGTTTTAAATAAAAACATATAAAAATCAAATCGCTCTTCCTTTCCTTATTTAAAAAATAAATTAATAATTTGATATGGACATGTCCAAAACAGTCCAATCTATAAAAATCTAAAATAGCTGAAACCATATGTTAAACGTGAAAAAGAAGAAAAAAAAGAAAAATCCAAATGCTAGAATTCTCCTTTTTAGACGCTGCCCTTTCCAGGATCAGTGTCAGGAAATTGTGGCACAAACAACATTTATTTACAAATTTCTACTTATTTTTTTGAACATTAAACCTACAGAAAAACCTGGACAAGTCTGATATCGCTGTAATTATACAGACCTGCAGAATCATCTTTCTAGATCATTTTTACACAACGCACAATAATGTAATTGTCGATTATTCGCAATTTTGCCACACTTGACATTTTTTTCCCTACTTTTCATTACATTGCATGATAAAATGAATTCTCATTTTAAACTTGTTCTGGAATTAAACAAACTCGTATGGCTACATCAATGCAAAAATAAAAAAAAGTTATTGCTCTTGAACCTAGGAGAGGAAAAAGCAAAAGCACAAAAATGAAAAATTCCCAGGTTACTAAGGGGTTGCAGTTATTTTTTCCTTGTACATTAATCAAATCAAAAAAGTATTTTCTCTTTGCATCTGTGCACAGGGATTAAATATATTGGAGAAGGAATGGCTCCTCTGTCTATACCCCCATAAATACAATAAAATATATATAAATACTAGAAAGCAAAGTGAACTATTTCTCAGGTTTCTCGTGGCTCCCTGGTAGAAGACATCTTGAGTAGTGGACACAGGAGCAGACAGTAAATAAAGAATGCCCCTGTGCCAGAGCAATACATGTGGTCTTTGCAGCCCAATAGCTCATCATAATGCACAATTCCACCTGCTTTGGGGGTGGAAATGGGCTGGTCCCTTATCTGGGCCCGCCCGCCTCGGGACTGACCCCTTGCTCTGGGCTCACCCGCCTTGGGTCTGGCCACGTTTTTGGGCCTCCTGCCTCCGGTCTGGCCATGTGCCTGGTGTCTGGGGCCGCCTGCCTATGGTCTGGCCCCATGTCTTGGTCTGCCCACATGGCCACCCCTGAACACTAATGTAACATTTATATTTATACAAGATGTGTCACCATGAAAATACTTACCAACAATTTAAATTAATGTGAATCTCTAGAACTTTTTGTGGGATTTGGCCTATGTACAAACTGACATCTCAAATGTGTCTGAGAACAAAGATTTATATTTGTGCTAAGTATTTATGTATAATAAAATGATCCTGTCTGTGGTGGCTCATGCTAACGGGATATCTTATGGAGGCGTAATATGGTATAGAATCCTATGATTTCCTCTTTAACCGTCTGATTTTAAATAGGGGCATACTGCAGTAGTTTTTACTGTAAGATTCCATATGAAAAATAAACGAGTGCCATGTTACATGAGGTTCTGTACTACAGAGTTATCCTTCCTAAGAAGCACAGAGGGTATGTGCGCATGACATTTTAAGACGTTGGGGTACCTGCTGATGTTTTCGTAGGCGAAGACGATTCAGGAGAAAGCTGCTAGTCTTTTTCTTGAAGTGGTTTTGCTGGCGATATTGCCACCGTAATCTTTTTTTCTATAATTTATACTATAACTAATGGAAGCTGCCTGGAGAATAAAAATGCTAATTCTTTTAACCACTTGACGGTTTCCTTGACGTGGTTAAACGTTGTGAGAAAAGACTGATCATGTGCACAGCAATCTTGTATTTACTTTGCTGTGCATTATATTCATTCTTTTCTGGCAGGTTTTCTCACATTCAGGTTGAAAAAGACGTTGTGAGCACATACCCTAAGGCTAGGGCTAGACAGCGGTTTTAGCTGTGACACAGATTGCTCTGTGCAGCTGTCACATCCCAGCATAATGCGCGTGATTGGAGTTGCATTTGGGACCCCTAGTGTACAGTACTCATCAAAAATCTAACTGATTTTGACTTTTTGCAACTTACTTGTCATGGTACCTTAGGGGGGTGGAATGCGACCCCATTCACCTGCATTACTCTGCGATGTAGCAGAAAACAGTGTGATTTTTGATCACACAACCTGTGTTATGGCCGGACTCTGTCATCAGCATTAAAGTCAATGGCCCCATCGGTGCATATGCCCGAATCCCGTTTTGTGGGTGGGTTTGGAAGTAAGCGACAGGACCACTGTTCATGGGACAAAGGGCAGTGAGAAAGAACCCTAATACAAGCATCTTAAAGTGACCCTGATTGCAAGTATCCTGGTGATTTTCTGTTACATCATTAGTAAAACCCTCTTCTCCCTATTAATTGAGCTTTAATCATTGCTTAGCTACACCATCATTAATATAATGTTCTTATAGTGTTTCCAGCATATAATGTAAAATGTCAAGGTTAATTAAATGACTCTAGAAGGAAGGCTATCATTAGGACCATCAATGTTTGCAAGTATTGTAAAGAGACTCGGATATTTTTATCAGGGAAAGCGTCACCTTCCTACTTTTGTGGAATCTAATTACCAACCACAACCCTATATTTAAAGCATTAAAACCAGATGGTATTAACCCTTTTAATGCAGAGAATGGTATTCAAGTAAAACACGGTATAATGAATGCAGTCTGAAAATGTAGCAAGCTACGAGTTACCATTGTGTAGTGGTAAATAATAGATGGAGGATGGTTCTCACATCATAATGTTGAAGGTTCTACCTACATCTATGGACAATAGAGATGGCAGAGATGATTGGCTCATATGGGTACTTATACATGTAAATGTTTATAATATGACTATAACTATGTGATCTTATGGCTAAGATCACAACAGTACAATACTTCTCATTCTGTACATTCTGTGATGTAATGCCTGGTTCAGTGTCTATTACATAAAGGATCTGTCACGCACAAGAAGGATACATGACTGTAATAATCTCATCCATGGATGGACACACTTCAGAAAATTCCCAGATTTCTAAAAAAATAACATTGATATTTCTTTAACTATTAATTCCTCACTGTGAATTGACAGAGGAGGATGCTTTAAAGCCTTATGAGTAGTTTGCTCATTAGCAATGTTCGCAAAACAATGTAATTACTTTTTCTACAATTTTATGAAGTTATCGTATTAATCTGATTTACTGGGATATTTCAGACCATCTTGTGAGAGATGCTAATGTGTAATGGTCAGAGAAGTGAAGCATATTTTCAGCATCAGCATTTTCTTTTAATTAATTTCAGGATTTGATAATAAGAACTGGCATACCGCTGTCATCCACATATTAGTTATTGTGCCAAGCTTTGAAGCGGGGGTTACAAAATGGTTCTTTGATCTGCTTACACTATCTGTGTTTTCATCAGCACATTCAGCAGCGCACTGTTCTGTCCCTGGGCGAAAGCTTTGTATGAATTAGCTTGATACGAGCTTGTGTATCTTTGTCTCTGTGGATGGATAATTGAGCATGAAGCCCACTAGCTATGTTTTAGAGTGTCTCCATGCCATGCCTTTACTGAATCCCATAGAGAAGGCTTTCAGCATTATCGAACCAAGAATTGTAATATGATGCATAAAAGGTAAGAAATTAGTGACACCAATGTCTTAGAAAAAACAGTGTTTACACTTGTAATATAGCAATAGGCTGAAAATAAGTAAAAAAAAAATTAGCACAGTAAATTAGTACACAAAACAAAACAGAGTGAGATGATCCAGTACCTTATATCAACTAAGCAAGGATTCAGCTACGTAAAATCTGACCATGAAACATTCTCTTTGTTCAAAGTCAAAGTACAAATGATGAACGGTAGTAACACATAATGATCCCATACATGTGATTGTCCTTCCTCATTCTGACCACATTGCATGCCACTGTACATTTTAGAGAGATTATTTGGAACTTTAGAATAATATATTTTTCTCATAACGTAAAGTTCAACATAAGATTGATGGCTAATAAATCATTAAATATTGTGAGTCAATAAAATATTAATTATATTTGAAGACATAATGGGACTTTTTTTAGTCCTAGATCAAATGCCTAATTTTTTTTACTTACTAGCAACCACTGTTTTCATGTTATCCTGCTTGTTCCATTTTTTCTTTATGTAAATGTTCAACTTATAGCACTTCGCTGATTTTGGCTTCAGAATTCTTTGCTATAACTAAATTTCATGATTTACCTTTACAGCCATGCCAGTTCGATGTTTACATTATATTGTATATTACTTTTAATATGTCAGAGACGTGATAAAATTCTGACTTCCTGCATCCACATTAGAAAAAGCTTAGGTACTTACTGAATACTGTTTTAGGCTCTGATCACACCTGAGTTAGGGTATGTTTCCACGGTCAGGATTCCTTCAGTAAATGCTGCGTGTTTGACGCAGCGTCCAGATGTTACAGCATAGTGAAGGGGATTTCAAGAAATCCAGTCTCCACTATGTGTAAAATCACGCAGGCGGCAGACCTGCGTTAACGGACATGCTGCGCGTCTTTTTAGATTGCAGCATGTCCTTTTCCCTTGGGGTGACGCTCCGTCACTGCAAGGGAAATACACAGGCCTATGTAGCGCTGCGTTGATTCCGGATATGTTCAATGAGCACATCCGGATTCACCGCGCGTTCACAAAGGGCAGGGCTTTGGGCGGAGTGGACTTTCCGCTCTGTCCAAAGCGCTGTGGTTCCGGACCATGGAACCACAGCCTCAGGAATTCAGTTCTTCATATAGCAAAAGGATCCATCAAAAAAAGCGCTCTTCAGAACCTATTGTTTATAATTGGGCTTCTTGTGTATCCATTATGGTGTCTGCCATTTAACATAAAGAATTATGTAATAGAAATTATTTTTCCAGTAAAAATGGCTGAATCTGGATGGAGCCTTAGGACACAGTCACACAGTCAATATTTGGTCAGAATTTTACATCCATATTGGTAAGCCAAAACCAGGATTGGGTGATAAATACAGAAGTGGTGACGTGTTTCTATTATACTTTTCCTCTGATTGTTCCACTCCTGGTTTTGGTTGACAAATCCTGATGGAAAATACTGACCAAATACTGAATGTGTGACTGTACCTAGCTGTGGCACCCCAGGAGTCCGGTTACCACAATGGCCTTGCCTCCCTCCAGGGGGGAGTGATGTCATGCCTGGAATCAAAGAAGGAATCCCCTTATCAGGTAGTTCCAGCATACAACACAGTTCCTACTCCAGGCCAGCAGCGGGAGCTCTAAACCTGACTTGAGGGGAGCTGCTCTCTCTGAAGCAGGAAGTTAGTGGGAGTTAGAGCCTGAACAGGGTTATGAGAGGATGTGTGGAGAGGAGCAGGGGATAGGAGCTGTAGCTGAGCTCACCCCAGGCTTGAGCGCCAATGACTGGGCACCGGAGCACGTGGCTGTGATGGTACTAAAGCTCCGTCAGCAGAATCCGGAGGGCAGAAGACCGGAGATCCTCTTTCCCCAACTGATATCAATTCGACGACACAGCAGCACGTGTGAGCCAGAGACGCCAGACAGGAGTGATCCCTGAAGTAGGCTACAGCTGCCTGTCATGCGAGTGGAGTTCTACCTAAGCATCTGACAGAGAGAGGAACTTGAATAGGGTTTACAGCAGCAAGTACCTCAGAGAATAGCGCTAGAGAGGTGGCCTCACAACCCACTTGATTAAGGAGATTCCCAACTTGCTTTCAGGTTGACCGACTCCAGAACCATCTGTAACCTGAGCCATGAACTACATGTATCTGCACTGCTCAGTAAAAGGTAAATGATACTGCACTCTGCTGTGTCTTCTGAATCTTTCCTGCATCACCTACCCTGCATCACACTCACCACCAACATCACCTTTAATATCCTAACTGCCCTGGGACTCAGCTCTACCCGTGGAGAGCTTAACCATCTTTGCTGCTTTATCGTGATCCCAGAGGATCTGCATTTCAGCGTCGGTCCCCTGACCGAACACCATGGGTGGTGTCACGAACACTTTATTACAAACTCTTTACTATTTCACTTTTCAACATTTCTCCTTTTATTGGATGCCCAGGGCCACGGACTGGGTCACTGCTGCCGTGACACTGCCCTGGTGGGCGATACATCTTGGCGTCACGAGCAGGATCTGTACCCCGGCATTGCCAGGTACTCTGTGCCATAGACTGTATTGAACTGGGTGAACTGCCGCCATTGCAGCGCCACGCGGCCGTGGGCAGAACCGGAGAGAGAGTGTGAAAAGAGAAGTGATGCATGCACTCAGTCATCAGCTGGCAGTGAACAGGGAGCTGAGGCCTGAAATCCCGGTGCACACAGTTCATCCAGCCGACAGAGCAACAGCCTGGTAAGCCAGTGGAAGCTCAGAACATGGCTAAGATTCACTAGGGGGGAGGAAAATGTCCAAGATCTGGCGACCGCCGCTGCAGTTCCTATAATGCCGCTATCAATGCCATATATACCGGGAGCTGCCTGGCTACCGCAATGCTCAGGGTGTTGGCTAACCCTGTCTGAAAGCCAAAAAGTAAGCACTCTCATTAGACAGTTAACTGGTGCTGCTCAAAGAGAAGTAAAGTCCTGGCAGGACAATGATAAAGAGACTGTTAAGCAAATTCTGGCTAAGCTGAAGTGCACCTTTGACACCTGCACTGCAACAGAAATAAAAATAATGTTTGGGTGCAAACAAAGGGTGCGGACAATATATGGGACTATGCACTTAACCTTCAGGATTCGCCGCGGGCCGTAAAGCAGATTGGCCCAGACAGCGTGCAGGATGGAGACAGATTGTTAAAGGAGCAATTTATTGAGGGACTCCTGTCCAGCACCCACAGGACACAGCTGCTCATCATGGCCCTACAAAACCTTGACCTGAACTTTGCAGACTTTAAAGATAGGGCTATCCGGGTGTTGCACAAACCAAATGTCAGCCGCCCAGCGCCACCTAGATGCCAAGCAATTACATACCACCATGAGGCAGCATCCTTCCCTCAGGCCCCCGTTAAGGCCGATGCACAGACCCTGGATAATGATCCATCTGCAGAACTACATCTTCAGGTCCAGGAGCTGACCAAAAGTGTGGCTGCACTAGCCAAAACCGTGCAGTCCATGCAAGATCCAGTTGGCCTCCAGTCCAGATGATGTCTCGTGGCAAAGGTGGAAGAGGATCCCACAGACCAGAGGGAGCAACAACGCTCGCTACGAACAGGACGAACCCATTTGCCGCCGCTGCAGCAAAGCGGGGCACATCGCAAGATACTGCAATTTAAATGAGCAACCCCTGGGGCAGAGGGCCAACCCCCAGGAGTAGGAGAACCAGGCTCACAGAACTAGCGAGCCAAGTATGTTGGAGGATGACCGGCCCTCCCAGTTGTGATTGACGGCATTCCAATGAACAATTTACTGGACACCGGCTCTCAGGTGACGACTATGCCATATATTCTTTACAAACGGTATTGGGCTGACTCTGATATTACTCACGGCCCAGATGATGAGCTGACAGTAGTTGCCAGCAATGGTCAGCCTTTGCCACAGTTGGGGTATAAGAAGATGACCATTAAGATGGGGCAAGTAGAATTAAAAGCCCAAGGTCTGATAATTGTAGACATTCACTACCTTAGGTACTAATGTGATAGAAAATTGTCTTGCCGAGGTTATTCTTTTGTTGCAACAGGTAGCCGAAACTGCTGGTTCCAGTGAGCAACGGGTCCTGCAGAAGGATATCAAGGCCCTGATGCAAAGACAACAGGTAGAGCTATCTGGCAGAGAAATCGGCAGTGTCAGAGTGAGTGATTCATTCCCCATTGCAATATCTCCAAGAGTGAAATGTTAATTTGGTGTCGGGCAGCCATAGGCCTCAGGGAAAGAGATTACCATGCCCTGGTAGAACCATTGTACTCTGAGAGAAGGCCCACTGTTCTGACAGCCAGAGGGGTAGTCGATGTCCGCAAGGGGAGGGTACCTGTACGCATCTTAAATTGTGGGGAGCAGGATGCCAAACTACCTCAGTATGCCACTGTTGCTAAGCTGTTCACAATTCAGACAGCAGAATGCTTGGTCTTGTCCAACCAGGCGGAGGACAATGGCTCTGCAGAACAGCTAGAGGATTGCCATCAGAAGCTGCACGTAGGCACTGACTCCACCCCTTCACACCAAACGAATGGGGTTTACCGAGTAGTCCAAGTGTTTGAATGGGTATTCAGCAAACACCCTTTAGACTTTGGGCAGGTAAAAGGGATCCAACATCATATTCCCACTGGAAATCATCCTCCCTTTAAAGAGAGGTACCGGCCTGTACCCACAGCTCACTATCAATGTGCCAAGAGTATGTTACGGGGGAAGAAGGAGGCTGGGGTGATCAGAGACATTTGTAGCCTCTGGGCTGCTCCGTTAGTCCTCGTTAGAAAGAAAGATGGTACAATGAGGATGTGTGTTGACTACAGGCGAATTAACAGCATTATCCACAAGGACACCTATTCGTTACCTAGGATAGAGGAATCATTAGCTGCACTGAGAACCGCTGACTATTTCTCTACCTTAAATCTCACTAGTGGGTATTGGCAGGTTCCCGTGGCAGAGGCAGGCAAGGAGAAGACCGCCTTCGCGACACCAATAGGCCTCTCAGAATTCAACTACATGCCATTCGGGCTTTGCAACGCACCAGGAATGTTCCAGAGGTTGATGGAGTGCTGCCTCGGACACAAGAACTTCGACACAGTTCTGTTGTACCTAGATTATGCTATTGTCTTCTCCAACTGGTCGAGGTGTTCAAAGCCCTGTCCAACTTTGGCCTGAAAATGATACCGTCCAAATGCCACCTCCTGAAGCCCAAGGTGCAGTACCTAGGCCACATAGTGAGCGCAGAAAACGTGGCACCAGACCCCGACAAAGTCACTGTTATCCAGGATTGGCAGAGGCCCAGCAACATTCATGAAATACATCAGTTCCTCGGGTTGGTAGGCTAATACTGAAGGTTCATCAAGGGCTTCACTGAAATAGCCACACCCCTGCAAAACCTTCTCGTGGGCCAGCACAAGAAGACCAGGAAGAAGAGTCCTAAGTTTGACTGGAATGACGAATTAGAAAGATCCTTCACCCGTTTGAAGTTGGCTCTTACTGGGGATGAAGTTCTGGCCTGCCCAGACTATGACCAACCATTCATCTTTTATAATAATGCCAGCAACATGGGATTGGGAGAGGTACTGTCACAGGTCAGAAAGGCAAAGAATGGGTAATCGTCTAGGCCAACAGGAAACTTTGTCCCACTGAAAGGAATCCTGACAACTACAGCTCCTTTAAAGTGGAGTTTCTCGCCATAGTCTGGGCTGTGACCGAGTGATTCAAACACTGCGTGGCTGCGGTGAAGTTTACCATCTTCACAGACAACAATCCGCTGATTCACTCGGAAACCGCAAAGCTAGGTGCGCTGGAGCAGCGATGGATGGCCCGGCTGTCCAACTACGAGTTTTCCATCAAGTACCAAGCGGGGCATAAGAATACCAATGCTGATGCGCTGTCCAGAATGCCCAACTTACCAGATGGGGAAGAAGATCAGGAAGAGCTAGAAGAAATCGAGTTACCCGCCTTTCATCGGCCAGTTGCGGCCCAGCGCACCCAAGGGGTGAAAAACAAGTGCTACATCGTGAAAGAGGCCGCGTTAAACTCATTGCCCCATCATGAGTGGGCAGAGATGCAGGATAGCGATCCAGCAGTCTGCCTGGTAAAGAAGCTACTAGCGCTAGCTGACTCGTACCCTGGTCCGGATGCTCCACAAGAGACCCAACAGTTGTGAAAGGAAAAGGGCAGGCTATTCATCTATGAGGGAAAGCTGTGTTGGAGGAGTGTCAACGCCCGAACTCACAAACTGGTCTCTCAGGTGGTAGTCCCGAAGCGAGATGCGTCAATAGTCCTGGAAGCATACCACAATGGAGCAGGGCACTTTGGATGGAAGAAGTTGGAGTTCCTACTTCGTGAGAGATTCTTCTGGATTGGTATGAGGAAGGCCATTGAAGATTGGTGCCGGGAGTGTGGA
>VIAB01013464.1:46076-57586 GCA_009801035.1 Oophaga pumilio
TTGAATGAGAAGGTGTGTCCAAACTTTTGGTCTGTTCTGTACATGTTCTATCCATGTTTATCACGGAGAGAACAAATACCCATTATAATCTATGGGGCTGCTAACATGTTCGTGTTTTTTTGCAGACTGAGCGGTCAAAGGAAAATTATGGAGACACGGCTGTTTTTGATCCAAGTAATTGATCAAAATTACCCGTTCAAGTCTATAAGTCCAAGAAATTTAGGGACAGCACACGGATGGCATCAATGTCCTTGTGCTCTCCATGATTAACATTGTAATGTATAGGAGAAGCTTTGTAGGTTTTTATTTTTTATTCATCAGTGAAAATCTCTGAAGTAACACTGTGATGGTAATAACTGCCACACACAGACCAAACATTGATGAAACTGGGATCCAAAACAATGACAAACAATGGTCTGTGTTTTTAAGTACTAGAAAAGTTTCTAACGTCTGAATGAGGCCAAGGCTAAGTTCCCGAGATGAGTATTGGATGCGATTTTCTGCAGCATTTGTGCACCAATTAGCTAACTGAGTTTTTTTGCAGTTCTCTTTTCTGTAGAGCGCAAGCTCTTATGGACAGTAGGGTCCTCTTTTTCTGTCTTCTGAAGAGTGTAAGCTTTTATGATTAGTGGAGTCCTGTGTCTCTTGTAATGTGTAAGCTCTTATGTTCAACAGCATTCTTTCTCTCCTGTAGAGTATAAGCTCCTATAGTAACAGGATCCTCTCTCTCTCTTTCTCCTTTACAGAGTAAGCTCTTATGGTCAGTAAGGTCTTCTCTTTCCGTCTTCTGAAGAGTGTAAGGGTCCCGTTACACATAGCGACTCACCAGCGATCCCGACAACGATATGCACTTGTCAGGATCGCTGGTATGTCGCTACATGATCGCTGCTGAGCTGCCAAACAGGCAGCTCTCAGCAGCGATCAGGACAGCGACTATGCGGGTTACAAGCGACGCACGTCGCTTAGTTACCCGCAGTGTACCTTAGATACCAGCGTGCTGGTGCAGGGAGCTGGTAACCAAGGTACACATCGGGTTTCTAGGCGCTTCTCGGCGCTTAGAAGCCCGCTGTGTACCTTGGTTACCAGCTCCCCTGCACCAGCGTGCTGGTATCTAACGTACTCATCGGGTTTCCAGGTGCCGCCCGGCGCCTGGAAACCCGATGTTTACCTTGGTTACCAGCTCCAGCTTGCTTATCACTGGTCTCCCGCCTGTCACACACAGCGATGCGCGCTGTCCAGCGGGAGACAAGCGATCAAAAAATGATCCAGGACATTCAGCGACGATCAGCGACACACAGTAGGGGGGCTGATCGTCGCTGAGTGTCACACTAAGCGAGATCGCTGGCTAGGTCGCTGCTACGTCACAAAATCGGTGATGTTTCAGCGATCTCGCTAGCGATCTCGCTATGTGTAACGGGGCCTTAAGCTTTTGGCGTCAGTGATGTCTTTTCTTTCTGTCTCACGAAGAATGTTCTTACGGTCAGTAGGGTCCTCTCTTTCTTCTAGAGTGTCAGCGCTTATGGTCACAGGGTTCTTTATTTCCTGTAGAATGTAAGCTCCTAGAGTTAGTGGGGTCCTCTCTTTTTGTCTCCTAAAAAGTGTAAGCTTTGATGGTTAGTGGAGTCCTATCTCTCCTGTAACATGTAAGCTCTTATGTTCAACAAGGTTCTATCTCCTGTAGATTGTAAGCTCTTATGGTCAGTGGAGTCTTTTCTTTTTTCCTCTACAGTATCAGCTCTTACAGTCAGCAGGGGCTCTTTCACTCCTTTAGAATGTAAGCTCCTATGCTAAGTGGGGTCTTCTCTATTTCTCATGTAGAGTGTAAGATCTTATGGTCAGTGGGGTCCTCTCTTTTTCCCCTGTAAAGTGTAAGCTCTTATGGTTAGCAGTGTTCTCTCTCTCCTCTGTAGAGTGTAAGAGTCATGACTCTATTGTCTGTTGTTTCGGGACCAGGGGCTCCTTCCTTGTCCCTAACACTAGGGGCGCCCAAGCTCGCCCTGTTCCCCGGATTAACTCTGATGGTGAAGATGTACCTTGCCTTAGCTCCTGAATCTGCCCTCAGTCTGTACCCTTCTTCCATCCAGGGAAGAGGGGAGTAGTAGTGTACCATAGATACACCAACCAGACTGACACAGTGAAACAAACAGGGATAAAGGAAAATACTAATCATAAAAATCTACTCACACAAACAACAAAGGAATGCACCTGTGAGCAGAGGATGGGGTTAAACCAAAGTAGGGGAAGAAGGGGAATTATCACACACCCAAAACCTAGCAACAGTCACAGATAAATCCACCAAATGCCTTCTCAAATAACAAAACCAACAACAACCTCCAGGCAAGCAGCAAAAGCTATCTCTGACAATGAAAGCTAGCATGCAGAAGTAGGCGTACCTAAACGGAAGAAGTGAGGAAGTGGGCAGAGCTTCAGGGAGGAAGTAAAAGCCGTCCGCAGAGCCCCCAAACACTAATGTGAACTTAGACTTAGAAGATCTGTGGTGGCTTTATCACCGCGATGTCCAGCCAAGACCAAATCATGATGTTCACTAAGAACTCTCAGACGGAGATTCAAATGTACAGTTTACCTAATGGACAGGCAGCAGGGCATCCCCCTGAGCCTCTACAACCTCTTTCTCAAGATCAGACACAATAACCACCCCTTTTTGTAGTATAGTAACTTTTTCACAATTGTCTCCACCCCAGGAAAACAACAAGATAAGGCATCCGCCTTAATGTTCTTGTTCCCCGGCCTATATGTAACAAAAAAGTTAAACCTGGTGAAGAACAATCCCTATCTTGTCTGTTGAGGCATTAGACGTTTTGCAGACTCTAGATATATGAGATTCTTATGATCTGTGATTACCATAACTGGATGAACTGCCCCCTGCAGAAAATGATGCCACTCTTCAAAGGCCCAATTGATTGCCAAGAGTTCCCTATTACCAATGTCATACTTTGTCTCCGCAGATGACAGTTTTTTTTAGAAAAGTATGCACATGGATGCCATTTACCAGGAGATGCACCTTGTGACAATACAGCCCCCACCCCCACTTCAGACACGTTAACTTCTACAATAAATGGCTGAGTGAAATCAAGCTGTAAGAGAATCAGCGCAGATGCAAAACACTCCTTCAAGGTATCGAATGACTCCCTGGCCGCACTGGACCACTTGGAAAAGTCTGTCCCTTTCCTGGTCATATCTGTCAGATGTTTGGACACTACTGAAAACTTGTTGATGAACTTATGGTAGTAGTTGGCGAAACCCAAAATCCTTTATAAAGCCTTCAAATCTTCAGGATGATCCCAATCCAGTATCACCCGCACTTTCGCTTGATCCATGCGAAAACCAGTGGTTGATAAAATATATCCAAGAAAAGAGATCTTCTCAACCGAAAACATACATTTCTTTGGTTTGACAAATAATTTGTCTCTGAGTATCTGTAAGACCTGCCTGACATGTACCTGATGTGAGTCAAGGTCTGGTGGATAAATTTATGTAATCAAGATAGATTACAACTAGTGATGAGCGAGTATGCTCGTTGCTCGGGTTTTCCTGAGCATGCTGAATACATGTGGGGAATGCCTGTTTGTTAGGGAATCCCCACATGTATTCAGGCTGTCTAGCAGCCGCAAATCATGCAGCTGTGGCGACTAAATCTCCGAGCACGCCCAAATACTCGGAGTTTAGAAAACCATTTTGCTACTACAATCTGATTAAAGAGGTCCGGAATGAGAGGAAGCGGATACGGATCCCAGACCATAATCTGATTGAATTTGCGTAAATCTAGGCAGTGGTGTACCCCTGTCTTTCCTCTTTACAAAGAAAAACACTTACCTTGAAAAAGACACGGTGGTGGTTGATACGCATCCATGTCTCCTTTCCAGCCAGCTCCATACACATGGGTTTGAACCAAATTATTCATATTGATCAATTCCCTGTCATTTTTCCCAGGCTCTTTCCTTATCATGCCTTTTTTGTTTTATTTTTCCTGAGTTTATATCTTATTGTGCCAACAGCATATATGTTTATTTGATTATACTTATTTGTTTATCTGTTTATTTTTTGCCATATATCTCATATGGCCATGATAAAAATGCATTGTTGGCACTGCTAAAGCTTAGGAATTGTATCATTACTTGGGATTATTGTATGGTGTATTTATCGTATATGAATTTTGATTACTATATCGACTCATAATATTATTACTATCTGTCTGCTAGGACTATGTTTATTATTAAGTACTGTATATATTTTTGGATCAATTTGAGCATTCCAATGCTTTGGGTGCTTTTTAAGTGTTTTTAACCTTTTCTTTGGCTCTCTAAATAAAATGAATTAATATTTGCTGATCCCTTGTTTGTGTGCATATATTATTTTTTCTTTTTGTATACAATGTGTTTTATTGGATATGTATTTAGGTGCTTCTGGTTAAGTATTGCTTTTGATGGTGCCCAACTAAATTTGTATATTCTTACAAAGAAAAACCCTGCAGCAATGGGGATGAGTATAGTCTGATATGACCCTTTGCAAAATTTTCTGCAATATAGTCCTTGATGGCCTAGAGATATTATATAGTGTGCTCTTTGGCAGATAATGGGGAGGAAATTTTCGGCACCCCTGCTCCAAAAACACATCCCCAAAGTCAGACAGGTATTTAGGCACAGACTGGGTATCAACCTTTGCAAGCCAGGTGTTCAAGCAATGTCTTTGACAATACTCACTCCAGTTTACCACCTCCCAAGTCTGCTAATCTACCACAGGGTTGTGCACAGTGAGTCAAGTCCAAGCACCACAGGAGAGGACAGACCCTCTAGCACATAACAGTCAATACCTTCTCAGTGCATGGCCCCTACCTGTAGATGTAACTCTCGTATGACTTGAATTTAATTACGCATGTCTCAAGGATGCGGCGATGGAGATTATGGGTATAGGTCTGGACAGTCTATGTGGTGTGAAACTTTGGACCTGGACAAACTTAGCATCAATCAAGTAAAACCCTGCCCCACTATCCAGAAAGACACAAATAACCACTTTATTTTTTCCCAGATGGAGTTCAGCAGGTAGAAAAAATTGTGTCCTACCCACGAAGAAGATATGTACACCTGGGTTGGTAACCTCCCCCCCAACCCGGCCTCCTTAGTTTTCCAGCGGCTGTTTACAGTGAGGTAGGGAAGGACATGCACACACAAAATAGCCCCTTCTTTTACAGTAAAAACATATTCCCCTTTACGCCAAACTACTGACTGATTTACAAAAGGAGTTGCCCCACCCAACTGCATTGGTTTCTTAGATTACTCAGATCAGGTTTCCCTTGACCCCAGACCTACCGCACATTGGGGTGTCTCTTTATGTCTTTGGCGAAGATGGTAATCCACCCGGATAGCCAGAGACATGGCCACCTCAAGGGAAATTGGAGTCTGATACAGGGATCCTTCACCCATACTGATAGCCCTTTACAGAACTGGATACGGAGTGCAGGGTCATTTCACTTAGTGTCAGTAGACCACCTCCGAAACGTTGAGCAAAACTCCTCCACTGGTCGGTCTCCCCGCTGAAGCTGAAGTAGTGTGGACTCAGCCAGGGAGATGTGGTCGGGGCCATCGTATATATGACCCAGCACCAGAAAAAATTCCTCCACCATCTGGAGCGATTGGGAGTCAGATGGGAGAGAGAATGCCCATGCTTGGGGGTCATCCTGAAGGAAAGACATTATTATCCCCACCCATTGTACCTCGGTTCCTGAGAAACAAGGATGTAACCTGCAGAATAGTTTACAGGCCTCCTTGAAAACAACAAACTTTCTCACGGTGATCTGCGGAGAACTTACTGATCTGAACTGTAGTGAACTCAGTGACTTTTTCTCATGGTGCTAAGGTCATCACAGTTCAACCCGGTAGGAACGCAGTCTCAATGACCCACGGAAACTTCAATGAGTTCACCACTACTCACTGATGCTTGCAGAAGCTCATTCAACAGTGGTTCTCAGCCTGGACAGTCGCATCTTGGCACGGTCCAGGTTGAAAACTATTCATCCCCAGACATGGATTACTGCATGGGACAAAACGTCGGACAGGTGAGGGATATTGCTGTTTTTTCTATCTTTGTTTTATTACAGGAGACAATGGCTTCAATGGAATGGGCATTAGGTGAGTATAATTGCCTTTGTTATTTTAAATTAAAAATGGAAAAGTGTGTTTTGTTTTGATTTCAAATAAATAACTTTATACTTGCTGTGTCTTTATTTACAATACAACTATAGGATTAGTAATGGATAGGTGTCTTATAGACGTGTCTCCATTACTAATCAGAGGGCTTGATGTCACCAGACAATTCAAAGGTGACATCAACCCCACAAATATTACTCCACTTGCCATCACTACAGGGCAAGTGGGAAGAGCCTGGCAAAGCACCAAAATTGGTGCATCTAATAGATGTGCCTTTTCTAGGTGGCTGCAAGCTGCTATTTTTAGGTTGGGGGGTCAATATCCATGGCGCTGGCCACCAGTTGTCTGCTTTAGCAAGGCTGGTTGTCAAAAATGGGGGGGACCCCATGCCATTTTTTTAAATTATTTATTTAAATAATTAAAGAAACAACGTGGTGACCCCTCTATTCTTGATAACCAGCCTTGCTGAAGCTGACAGCTGAGGGTGGCAGCCGCAGCTGTCAGTTTTGTCTGGCTGGTTCTCAAACATACAGGGGAACCCACGCCATTTCTGTTTGATTTATTTATAGCGCAGGCAGTGCCTGATGAATACTCCCATCAGCCGCCGCCTGCTCTTACTGTTATTAATGGCAGCAGATGTAGGCTGATGGGAGTAGTAGTCCCATCATTCGCCAACTGCTCTCACTGTTATCAGTTGAATATAACTCTCAACATTATCCCCTGCTTGCGCTGCTTGCCGGCAGAGCAGAAAAGAATGATGCGAGCGGTCTTCAGCACCCGACACCTGTGGAATATCGCTAACTTTACCACTGCTTCACGGGCGCAGTGTAAAACCGGCCTAGGAAGTTGTTTGAGCAATTGGTGGGGATCTCACAAATTTGAGTGTCACCAGTCTCTAGCACTCTGGAACCTGTTATGTAATGTTTGGCAACTAAACTGATTTGAGTGCATTGTTAGTGATGCAATGTGCATCACTAACACTTTTTTTTAATTAAAAATGGCACTATAATCATGTGCAAAAATCACTTTATACAATTAGATCAAGGCTTCTCACTTAGTCATAGGGGTGTGCTTCATTTAGTTCAGTCACAGTTGTCGTTGCCCACTCAATTTGAATGATGTTCCCTGGTTTATGCTGACGTCACTCAAATCCACTTTGCAAAATCCCATGCTTGCGCAATGTATTGTGGAGCGGGCATCCGTGCAAGCGCTGTGATGATCAGCTCCCCACTCTTCTACTCTGTGGCCACACACAGTCAGTGAAGCTGGGTACTACACACAGCTTCAGTGCACACGCACGGGGAGTCACTCATGGCGCAAGCATGGGGAACCCCTTGTCACGACGCATGCGCGACTCCCCGATTGACACTGTGGAAGCGCTGCTCCACGATACACACTGCATAAGTGCAAGATCTTTCAAAGCGGATTCGAGTGACGTCAGCGCAACCCCAGAAACATCATTCAAATTGCGTGAGTGATGACAACCGTGACTGAACAAAAATTAAGCACACCTCTAAATGATCAGGCACAATCTAACTATATAAACTGATTCTTGCACATGAATACTGCACTGTGTTTACTTAAAAAAACGTGTTAGTGATGCACATTGCATCACTAACTACACACTGACAGCTTAGATGCTAAAAATGACATGACAGGTTCCCTTTAAATTCTGAAACTTTGTCTTCCTGGTGGACAACGGACATAATGTAATGAATGACATATTGCAGTGAATTTTGCCCTCATATACCTTAGGATTGTCTGTGAGCAGAGACCCCTTGGAGACTAAAATTGTATTAAACAATACCAATAATATAAGTGGGAGCTTGTTGCTGTGTAGTTTCTTCTTTAATTAAGTAAAGACTGAAAAGAAGTCACTCTTTAACAGAGGGTGTGGTGTCTGGGAGAGAAGTTTAGTAATATCGCTTTAATTGTAGATTATGGGGATATTGGCACTGTGTCCCATGATGTGGTAGAGGCGATTGTAGTTATAAAAGCACATCTTGTTGTGGATAAATACAATGTTTTCCACAGAATAGATTGAGAACTAGAAATACACTTGAAAAAGCTTGCTACATGTGCATACGAGATGGCTCATTTGTTCCATATCTGCTGTGAAAATCATATAGTTTAGCATACTGTCGGACTGATGAAAGGATAATTTCATTGTGCAACAGGATATTAGTGCTGAGCCAGTCAGTCTTCACAGTTTTTGGCTTTGGCCATTATTGTGTCATGTGGCCAGCTGATATTTTAGGCATGATTCTAGACTGCTGCGGTTAGTTCGTTATATATTAACGGTCATTGAAGTTACCAAAGGTTAAAAACAGTTAACGCAATGTTCCCATGTAAAAAATGTATGGCATATCCACAAGATATAGAATTAATGTCTGATGGGTGCAGGTTCCATGTCTTCTTGTTCCTCCTTGTTAGTATTAATTTTACTTGGAAATATGTATTATTATTATTATTATTTAATGAAATATTTGTATTCCAGAATTCTGCATATAATTAGACACTTAAAGGGAACCTGTCAGTAGGATTGTGCACAGTAACCTACAGACAGTGTCAGGTTGGCGCCATTATACTGATTAAAATGATACCTGGGGTGATGAAATCCGTCTTGTGGTTGTTGTTTAATCTATATTTTCAGTTTTAATGATATGCTCGTACTCCGGGGCGGCCTGTGGAGGTCTTCATGTGGTGCTCTGATTAGGTATTCATCTGTATGGCTTCTGACAGGTCACTAATCCCTCACTGACCTGCCCCCTATTTTACATAATGAATATTATATATATGTAAGCAGGTTGCGGGATGCAGTGATGCAAGGATGGCAGAGCAAGGGTTAACAATTTAATTGAACAGTAAATATACTCCTCACAGGGAGATGAAAAGTTAAATGGTAAATGATACGGAAATAGATAACAACAACAATGTGATAACAGTCCACTCAGGAAACTTATCGTGTTCTTGGCTTCCTCGGCCACAGATGATCCGATAAGGGTTGTAGTCCTAGCAATGGCCGGTGCAATGTCCTCAGGGAAGATTCCACAGCACACGGTATATCTTCTGGCGGCATCCGGCGGTCTTTGGTTTGATCCGCTAAGCCAATAGTTCATAAACTTGTGCAGCCAATGTCAAGGGAGCTGCATACAGTCTATTGTCAAGGGAAATCTGTGGTGTGCTGTCCAGCAAAGGGGACCACATTGAGCAGTCCTGAACATGGCCCCCGTTCCTATGCCCACGCACTTAGCTTAAGGGAGCTCACGGCCTTTTCTCTGCTGCTGGTCTTAGTGGCTTGCTCACGTGAAGCCACCCGCGGTACGTTGCAGTGCTGCTGCACGCTGTGTTGAGCACGCAGCACACACACCTGCTCTGTCCCTGTCGGCGGGAAACTGCCCGTCGCTACGCACGCTTTTCTGTTTGCCATGCCCCCTGCTTCCGGGTGACAAGGTCTGTCAGGTCCCCTATTCTTTCCCCCAGACAACCTGGGAGACAGCCTCGACAGTTCCAGACCCAACGCAGTACAGGTGCCCGCAGCCCAGTCTTCCTCCTTACATGTACATATTGAAAAAAAATACCCTTCTTCAGGCAGGCACCAGCCGTGGCACCTGCGCTGCAGCATAATCGCATATGTACTGGGTATATAATTAATATGGTTGAGGTTATCCTGATATTACCAAAACAAAACCATTTGAAAATAGCGCCCGCCGTGCCTGCACAGTAGCAGGTATCGGTATGTATAGAGGTGATCAAATAGTTGCTATTGCGCAAGCGCTGGCCGCCATCTTGCTAGAGAAGAAAAAAAATTCCTCCTCCAAGATGGCGCCGCCTTCGCAATAGCAGCTATTGGCAATTGCGCCAACCTGATACTGTCTGTAGGTTACTGTGCACAATTCTGCTGACAGGTTCCCTTTAAAGGGAATCTGTCACCCATTTTTTGTGGTATGATGAAAAGATATCATTCAATTTAGTGTCACATAAGTATTATAGCAGTACTTTTGATACCCCCTGACTCCCCACCTTTGATGCATAAATACCATTTTTAGCTCTCCTGCGGTGTACGTAAATCTCTGCGGTCCGGTCCAATGGGCGGGGCTTATTCTCCTTCTCTCCCCCCCTCCTCGGCTTGCTATACGTATTGTGATCTGTGAATATCACAGATCCCGTAGATTTGCAGCGCAGGCGCATTGAAATGGCCTCTCGCGCGTGCTGTGGAGATTTACATACACCGCAGGAGAGCTAAAAACGGTATTTATGCATCAAATAGTAGCCGCGCGTACGCAGTGTAGCTGATGCGGACTGGACTTCGGTGAAGTCTAGTATGATATAAAGCGCGTGCGCAGAGGAGCGTGTCGAGGTTCTATCTAAGCACTATAGCCTCTGCAGGGCGCATGCGTGATGGTCCCCATTCAGTGTATAAACTGAATGATATCTTTACATCATATCACAAAAAATGGGTGACAGATTCCCTTTAATTCTGAAGATTAATAATAAATGTCTTTTTTTACCTTTGGACTCGGGCGTATAAATCGGACATGTGCTATGCTTTCCGATTTTTTATCGGATAGCACACTGAGTCATGTTATATAATGGGGCAGTACAGATGGCCGATTTTTTTCACTGACAGAATCTGTGAAAAAAATTGCAGCTGTGATTTGACTCATCCTTTAAGTCTATGGGTGCGAGAAAAAATTTGGATGCCACAGTGTAGCATCCAATTTTTATGGATATAGCACAATTCTGTAACACAGGAAACTGCAAATGGTCTTTTAAATGGTTAATAGCTGCTACTGTAAAAAAACGGATTGTACACGGATGACGAGTGAGAAAAAATTGTTCTGCTTTTCTGGATGAGAATGAGAACGATCTTCATACTGTAGTGTGACCCCGGCCTAAACAGTAATAATACTGGAAAGGACTGTTTGAGATTAGAAAAACGTGACTGCTTTATCCGTGGCCTGTGACTAATGCAGCTCAGTAACGTCCCGATGTACACTGCAATAGAAAGCATACACGAAAGGTTGCGTCAGCCCACTATGAGCATGAAGACATATGCAGGCAAATTCAAATTCTGTGAGACCATATGAGACCTACGACATGCACAAGAGGGGGGCTCGTTATGGGAAAGCAGACCCTTTGTTCTAATTGCATACATCTCTGTAATGCCACTAAGGCTACGTTCCCACGATGAGCTTTTGGTGAGTTTTTGATGTTGCAGATTTTCTGTAACATGTCTGCTCCTATTATGTAAATTAGGTGACTTGCCATTTTTCATTTCTTTTTTTACATGCGTTTTTTTGGGCGTCTTTGTCTCTTGGTGTTAAGTCATCTACTATATAATTG
>VIAB01013467.1:11577-22438 GCA_009801035.1 Oophaga pumilio
ATATACACAGTGTAATACCCAAAAGCCCCTTAAGAACAATATAAGGCTTCAATAGTAGTCCTCAAAATTATAAAGCCCCCAAAGCCTCTTCTATACATTATAATACCCCTACAGCTCCCTACATACAGTTAGATGTTCCTTCATCTCCCCTGTGGAGACACGGGGGAGTTGGAGGGGCTCCTCGGTCCACTAGCCAAAACCGCATGGACTAGGGATCATCCCACCGAACACCTGCTCTCCTTTTAACGTGGGTATAACGCTACTTAGACAACACAGGATGAGGGTAAAACAGTGTGGCAATAATTTATTGAAGCACCAGCACACAATAGCATATAGAACAGTCCCAGCAAATACCCAAGATGGTGGAAATTACAGAGTCTCACCCTTCCGCTGACTCGCCAGTATTAGAGCTGCTTCCAGGGCTGAGTACCCTCCAGTGGCTCTCCACGTTTGGTAGGCCCCCACAGTGAGGAGGTAACAACAAATTAAGAAGCTGACAGTCCATTGATGTATGAGGTCAGGTGACTTAATTGTCCCAACCTGGATTCTCTAAACGTCTTTGTGGGTTCATTGATGGTCAATGAAGCAGCTCTGTGTTTCTTCATTTGGAGCCATGATACCATGACTACAGTAATGTACAGTTTCCCTAAACACAGGCGGATCCTCCTTTTTGTAGATCACAACTTCTCATTCAGTCATTCCTCCACAGTCTTGGGGGAAGGTGGAAGGAACATGCATAGATTGTCCTTCATATTGCAGAGCGCCAATTGGTCATCAACATATTAACAAACATTGTGCCTTTCTTTCCCAAGGATAGTAGAACAATGCTAGGTCAGATATAATAGTTAATCAGCATCCAGTCAACAAATAGTGGGCAATGAATATTAATTCAATGACAATAAGAGTCAACAGTCATTCTCACATGAACTCTGGCTCATGTCCCTGGGCCTGCTGAAATAATGAGTCTGTATAATTCAGATTAAATACTGTGTCGCCACATCCCCTATACACAGTATAGTGCCAAAAGTCCCCCTACCCATTGTATTATGGCCTCCACACTGTATGATAGACCCCTGTGGCCCACACTGTATGATGCCCCCTGCAGCTCCCTTATAGGTACTATTAAGTTAAAAAATAGTCATTAGCTCACCATACCCTTGATCCATGCGAGCCCACCAGCAGACAGTAGAAAGCAATAAGTGGACAAACACACTGACATAATTTAAATGGGGCATACACAGGATATCAGAGTCCCAGTACAATGTCCCATCACGTTACTCCATCCCAACTTTATCATTCTATAGGCCACAAACTTAAATCGATCTGCAGTTTATAAAAGAGCATTAATACAGGGAGACCTTTTGCCTTGGACCAGTTCCATTTGTGTAAGTCCATGCTGGATTTGTGCTGTGACCTGACAACTACCTTGACATAATTTCCCAAGGTCTTTTAAGGCAAACTCAAACAGCTATGTACCATCAGAGCATTCAGCAGCTTCGCATTCAGTCCTACATGTACTTCTAGAGTTTGCCTTACCCCCCATTTCTCTCATCTATCTATAGTTACTCCTGTCTCAGGTCTGTGATTAACCACTTGTCTACTGTAAGGAGGATTTATATTATCTGCTTTGCTGGTGTGTTTCACACTACAATGCAGCTGCAACAGTATGTAATCATCTCTGCAAGTACTGTACATTAGTTTGCAGTAGCTTGTTCATCATTGCTGACCTGTGGTTAAGCATTTGTCTTCTGTAAAGATAATAGACGTGTATAGTCTTTTCTTCAAGCAAATATCTAGCTTGCCTGTATATTACTTCTGATGATGGTTAACCATTTGAATGTTGATTAGTTATCTCTCTGACATTGACAATCTGTCTGCTGATAGCATTCAATTCTGCCAGTAACACTTTGTTTGCTGCAAGTTGTCAACTGACTATACATCTACAGTTCCTGTGTATATCCACACTACTATCCCTATACCTTTCGGTGTTTCCTGCTCTGCTTGCCTGCTTGCTGCCCTGCATACCCTCACTGATCCACTTGCTGTCCAGAAAATCCTGCTTACTATGCCATCACCTTTGGACTGCATTTTTCACCCGGACCTATGGCTTAAAGATTCCACTTCACCAGTTGAGCCCATAATATCTTACACCACTCATGGTACTTTGAAAGCGTATGCATCTTACATATTACACGCATGATTGATGTAATCATGTGTGCATGAAACTCATAAAACAGTAGCTCTGCCTGTTTCTTTTCTGTTTGTATTTTAACCATAGGCTACAAAATTAAGCATGAAAGTTTTCTTAATGGTATATTGGACAATCTTACTCTTTAGCCATATATCAGAAGTCTAGTTCTACTGGCCAATACTTTCCAATCCCAATAGCCTCTGATGAGCAGGTTCCTTTTTATTCTCGTATTTTGCTTGAGAACCTTCTGTATCAGCTATAATTAAGCTTACAATGACTTAACTGTGTGAACTGCTAAGAATACTTATTGTCACTTATTTTGGTCTTCTTGAGTAACACAATGAACTAATAATATTAAAGTGTGTTTCTTGATCAAAGCCCATCCAGTAGCATCACGTCATGTTCTTCAAATTGTTACTTTAGCATAAAGGCAGAAGCTGTTCATTTTCCCACTCACTTTAGCTTTTCTTAGTCTCGCTCTGACAGAGGTGTTTTATACAACGTAATGTCACCTTCAAAATCTGCTAACTTCACGTGGAGCTTGCTAAAAATACATGAATGCAGAGAAGAAAAATACATAAGAGCCTGTTACCATCTGTGAGGAATCCCACTGTTTACCTTTACTTAGGATTTTGGAAGTTAACCAGTTAATGACCTATGAATTCAATAAAGAGATGAAGAACACGTTAAAAAACAGGAGTTGGAAAAAAGTGAGTTCAAAACCTGTAAGTAGATAATTTTTCAGTATTTATTTATTTATTTTTTTTTTGGGATAATCAATAGCAGGATTAGAGGTTTCCTTCAGTGCATAGTCTGTCACATATATGCAAAATCGGAGCAAGGATTCCAGGGTGAATACTGTTGTGGTAAATGTGAATATGTTGCCCACCTGTAAGCTCATATTTGAGATCAGGAGGAGCAAAATGCAACATTTAGGCCAATTGGCAATCTTGAGAGGAGACGGGTGCTCACAAAGCAAGCAATTAATGGGATAGACTTGGAGAATGGAGAAATGGGTCAAGAGGAGCAGGCAAGTATTTGGGATAATGTAGTAAGGGAGAGTGGAAAGGGGACTAAGAAGGGGAAGGCTGCTCCTTTTTCTGTACTTTAAAGCAAAATTGACAAATTTGGTGATTCTTTCACAATAGCAACCCTAGTGGATATTACTCTTCCTAACAGGCCATTTAGCAGTAGGCGGGAGAATAATGTAGGTAGAGTTAGAGAGTTGATTGCTATAAGGGATTCTACAGGGTGGGCCATTTATATGGATACACCTAAATAAAATGGCCCACTTCAAAATGGCCGCAATGTTCACCACCCATCTCGAAAAGTTCTCCCCCTCACATATACTAATGTGCCACAAACAGGAAGTTGATATCACCAACCATTCCCATTTTATGTAGGTGTATCCATATAAATGGCCCACCCTATATATTATGGAAGATGGATAGAATTATTTGTCACCAAAACCGATTCAACCGAATGCTTTGCTGTCTCCCTGGTCCCAGGCTTTACGATTTGGTGGAATGGGTTAATAAATCATTGCAGAGGGCTGGTGATGATCCATCTGTCATGGTCCACGTGGGATGCAATGACAGAATAAGTGGTAGGCGGAGGATTCTTAAAAAATATTTTAAATAATTTGGCTGCAAGCTGAAGGGAAAGAATTCCAGGGTAGTGTTCTCTGGAATATTGTCTGTGCCATGCACATCAGTGGGAACTTAGGGAGTCAATGCATTACTTAAGTATTCGTACAGAGTAGAAAGATTTGGGTTACCAGGGCACTGGGCTGACTTTTTATTGGGGACTAATCTGTATTGTGCAGATGAACTGCCCCTGAATGGAAGGGGTCTGCTGTTCTGCGGGAGAGAATTCTAGCAGGGTTGGTAGAGTATATAAACTAGTGATTGGGGGCAGGACAAAGTAGAAAATAAAAGGGGATATGTGGAGAGTGGTAGCATTTTATTATAGGGTGGAGAATTGGAATGAGTGTGGAGGATTAGGCCAGTGGATTGGGAGATACATGTGTTACCAAACAGACTAATGTGATATTTTAGTTTATCTTTTTTAATAAATTTGCAAAAATTTCTACATTTCTGTTTTTTTCAGTCAAGATGGGGAGCAGAGTGTACATTAATGAGAAAAAAATGAACTTTTTTGAATTTACCAAATGACTGCTATGAAACAAAGAGTGAAAAATGTAAAGGGGTCTGAATACTTTCCGTACCCACTGTATGCAATCTACATGCTATGATTTATATTTTTTAGTTTGCAGATAGTTTAGAACATCACCTTTTTCTCTTATATTTATAAAGGTTCTTTTTACACTCATTTTACTATAATTGGGTTGTGCCTACTTTTATTTAAGACATCATATGTCATGTTCATTAATCAATCAGTTCTTATTTTCGTTCCACAAATGGATAGAACGTCTTGAAAAAAATATGTAGTTCTTCAGCACACATCTCCTGTACATGTTATCTCCTGTCTAAACAAAGCCCGGATTCACATAAGGGATTTGCAGTTTATACTCATCACAGACATTCATGACAATTTTATTTTCACACAGCCTGGAATAAAATGTGCTCTGAAAAAATACAAATCAGGTTAAATCCTAAGCATTAAATCTAAAAGCAACAGATGACAGAGCTACAATATCAGATACAAACATCTTTTAGTTTAATGAGCAAAGCAAATGAAACAAGTATCATCGTCATGCTCAACAATAGATTTAATTACAATTCGGCCTCTTTGGAACAAATATATTTATTTAGAAAAATATATGAGCAATCTTGCAAGATGTTTTGATGGTTCATAATACGTATTATAAGCATGGATGCTGTATTATTTGTGACTTAATAGGCATTTGGTTATATATTTTTTGGCTACTTATGTCCTAAATACTATATTCTATAATTGGCAGGATGTTATTTGTTCATCGTTTTGTAAAGGTCGGCCAGGGCAGTAGTCGTGGCTGAGTATTGCGGGCATTGTATACCCTGGCCTCCCTCTACAAGAAAACGGTACCTCTTTACTTGCATGGTACGGTCAGTACTCACTGTGCTGTCAGCGACCCCTTTACTGCGCTGACATGACGCTGCTTCTGGATCCCAATGAATGGAGACACAGTCCAGGGCAACTCTTAATTGAACAAATTTATTTGCTTCAGGACACAGCACATCCACATAGTTTCCAGCATTTCCATCACAGTAAAGACGGCACATCACTTCATCTTTCCCTTCACTGTTCCTTGCGTCACTAAGTGTTACCGCGGGACGGAGCATCTCAGAGGGCCCATCAGTGTCCTACCTGTAAAGCGTCAAACAGTGAAGCGCTCTCCTGCCCGTTTTGCCCCGGACATCAGAGATTCAGCCCATGTAGCTGTCCACCACATTCTGGAGTGACCTACCCGTACACTTTTACGGTGACCTTCAATCTTCCTCTACTTCCTTCTTTTCTTTTCCTCTCAACTGCTGGTTCTGCTGTACCTGGCTCTTCTCTGTGTAACCCCTGGATGGCTGGGCATTAGCTTTAATGCTACGGTGTAGATAGGCAGCTCGGGCATATAGCCCACCCAAGCACAAAGGGGTCAGGCCCCTGACTGACTCATACAGAAAGACCTTCCTGGCTTATTCCCCAGCTAACCCCTCCTACAATTAACTTCTATATGTTCTACAATTATAACCACCATGTGATGAGCTCAGTGCCCCATCTAGTGACCATAACCCATACTGCACTGTCCCTGCCAAGTACATGGTGCAGAAACATAACAACACATAATATACAAGCAACAAGAAATATACGATAGTATGCAGGAACGGTATAAAATATATAAATATATATACATACATAATAACAACATGGAGGTTTAAAGGGGTAAGAATCTCAACCCCTTACAGTTTGACCGATTGTATTAATTTCTATGGAACTCATGCTAAAGTCCATACCTTTGAATCAGTCTTCAACAACAGAATGAAAAAAGATTATTGTAATAATTAAAGTCCATGGGAAAATTGAAAAACAGATCAAGATCAAACAGATCAAAATGAACATGCAAAATACCTTAGTCCACCATGAGTTCTGAACATTTAAATCAACAGAGGTTCACAGTTGTGGGTTCATATAACTCATACAGTAGGACTCAGCCAAGCTGTTAATAATTTACTGAATGCTCAAAATTAAAATGGAAGACTACATTCAGACTGGATTTGGTTACTATGTTTGGAAGACCATTATTAGCCAGACGAATGCCAAGCATCTTTATGGCAGGAATATATCGGTATACTTGTTATTAACTCATCTGGTGAGAAGTATTCTTTAAATTGTAGCTCTGACTGAGCAGCAGTAACCACAATGGTGCAATGGAATGAGTTTTTACAAATGACACATGAATCAGCAAGGAGTAGGACTGCAGACAAACAAGTGGAGCAGGTAGCACAGATCAAGCAAAGTTACAACAATAACTATAGGAAACTGGCAATTTCCATTAAGGAAGCAGTTAATCAAAGGAATGTAGTCTTGTATGTTTCCTCAGAGCAATAAATACACGAGTAACTGAGAAGTTAAGGCAGTTTTGTCTCTTCCAGCAGAGCAATGGTTAATAGCAGAAATATAGCAGAGACAGGCCTGAACAGATACATTAACTTGATTGCAAATAGTAGGTGTGAAAAGGACTGGAGATGATAGACCCCTGCCTGGAGCTCAGCCATCTGACATGTTGGCCTTAAAAAGCATAAGACGATGATGCTATAGGAATTTCCTGAGAAACCCAACATGGACTACTGCAAAAGGAGGTGGCCAATGAGAAGGGAGTCAGGCCTTGACCATGAACTGGAACAGAAGAGTGACAATATCTTTGTTAGAACTATATATAAATGTATATTTGATTGTATAGATTTTTTTCAATGGCATTCAATAATAAGCATATGCAACTATAGAGATATACAGGGGCAAGTATTTGGGACATTTATTTAGCCAAGTGTTTCAAACTGTTCCACTTGCTGTATATCACTGCTGGTATGTCTGCCTTTACTTTATGCTACATTTATACATTTGTGTGATTAGTCCGTATTCTGTCCAATTTTTTATTGGATGGCACAGGGACCCATAGAGTTTTTCATTTATCTATTCACTCATCTGTGAAAATCACGGATCCGAGTGTGAAATATGTGAGATTCAGTGCATATCCTATGCATATTTGATTTTTAAGGATCAAATATGACATACGCAATGGGTCTTTGAGCTGTTCAGTTCAAAAAAATCAGACAGAACACTGACACCTCTCACAGATGAGCGTTCGGTGTAGCCTTACGCTAGTAACTAAACAGACGCCCCAGTTTACATTATAGCATTCATCTATGGACCCGCATATTTGTTCAGCATAGTACTGGATCTTGGATTTGCCATAGTATATTGTATTTAACCCTTGTTTCTGGTTCTGTTTCAAAATACCGTACTTATTTTTTTCTCCATACCCAATGAATAGAAGAGTTTCTTCAGATATTATTCCAATACTACAGCAGATCAAATGATTGTATCCTAACTTCTGCTCTACTTCCCCTATCACACAATGCAGTCTCAGATGTACAAAAAAAGGAGAAAAGCATCAACTGCATCCTCTTAATTGCATTTGAGAGGTTATAAATACAGTCAATAAAACAATAAAACAATTGTTCAAAGATATGAATTTTGATTGGTATTTGCCATTTCTTTCTAGTCTTTAATAGTCACTAAAGCTAAGATAAAAGATCAGTGTATTTCCAGCATTATTATTTCATTATTAATTATTTTTACTCTTTGTAAGACATTTAAATAAATTGTATAGCAATAGACGCACATACCATTGACAGTGACAGTGTACCATAGAAATTGACGGTAATATTTAACACTTTTCTAAGTGTTAATAAGAACGTCTTTCGAGTGGTAGGTGATTAGTCAGTAGACATATTCACTAGGAATCTAAGAAGATTTTCCAATGTTAATTCCCTTGTTATAATTGTTTGCTGCAGGCGGATTGAGACCATTTGCATTTTTATTTGTGGAGCCAATGAAATTCTCCTTAGCATAAAACTTATCATATGATTTGCACAGTTTTCTTCTAGTTGAGAAAGAAGATATTTCATTATCTAATTTTTGCTTGGTTACAGTCAATATATTGACTAATCACAATCCATCGATTCATTCCAGTTTAAAGTAACACTGTCCTATTTTCTTGTTCAAAAAGTGTAAATGAACAAATTATACTTTAACAAAATCTAGACTTCATATTAGTATCCATTAAGATTTAATTTTGATATATTACTTGTGTTAGGAAAATTGAAGATCAGTTTCTCTTTTCTGACTGCGATGCATGTGACTAGATAGAGAATAAATAAGAATTTACCATAAATTACAATATTTCATAGTTATACAGTCAGGGCCGAAAATGCTGACATCCTTGAAATTGTTCCAGAAAATGAAGTATTTCTCCCAGAAAATGATTGCAATTATACATGTTTTGTTAAACACGTTTATTTCCTTTGTGTATCTTGGAACAACATAAAAGAAGACAAAGAAAAAATGCAAATTGGACATACTGTACTTTTACACAAGACCCCAAAAATGGGTTGAACAAAATTGTTGGCACCATCAGAATAATATTTGGTTGCACAGCCTTTGGAATAAATAACTGTGATCAATCATTTCGTATAACCATCAACAAGCTTCTTACACCTCTCAACTGGAATTTTGGACCACACTTCTTTTGCAAACTGCTCCAGGTCTCTTATATTTGAAGGCACCTTCTCCCAACAGCAATTTTGAGATCTGTCCACAGGATTTCAAAGGGATTTAGATCTAGACTCATTGTTAGCCACTTCAGAACTCTCCAGGGCTTTGTTTCCATCCATATCTGGGTGCTTCTTGAATTATGCTTGGGGTCATTGTACTGCTTGAAGACCTATGAGCTAGGACGCAAACCCAGCTTTCTGACACATGGGACTGTATTGCAAATCCTTTGATAATCTTTAGATTTCATGATGCCTCACACACAGTCAAGGAACGCAGTTCCAGAGACAGCAAAACAACCCCTAAACATATTTGAACCTCCAGCTTTTTTGAGTATAGGTAGTGTGTTCTTTCCTTTGTAGGCCTCATTCCGTTTTCAGTAAACAGTAGAATTATGTGCTTTACCAAAATGCCCTTTCTTGGTCTTATCTGTCCACAAGACGCTTTCCCAGAAGTATTTTGACTTACTTATGTACATTTTTGAAAAATGCAGTCTAGATTTTTTAAGTCTCCAGTGTCAGCAGTGGGGTCCTCCTAGGTCTCCTGCCATAGCATTTAATTTTATTGAAATTTTTGATAGTTCTCTCTCACACTGATGCACCCTGAGCCTGCAGGACTGTGTGAATTTCTTTGGAACTTGATTTGGGCTGCTTATCTACCATCTGGACTATTCTGCATTGCAACTTTTTATTAATTGTTCTCTGCTGTCCACGTCCATGGAGATTAGCTACCATGGCATGGGTTGTAAACTTCTTGATTATGTTCCACACCATGAATAAAAGAATATCAAGATCTCTGGAAATGGATGTGTAACCTTGAGATTGTTGATATTTTTCAACAATTTTGGTTCTGAAGTCCTTAGACAGTTCGCGTCTCCACTTTCTGTTCTTCATGATTAATGTAGCACACACAGATATGCAATGCAAAGATTGAGTCAACGTCTCTCATTTTTATCTGGTTTCAGGAGTTATTTTCATATTGACACAAAGCACTATAGGGTGCACCAAAAACCACATATTAGTCAATGCGGGTGCAAAAACCTTGCATGGAAAAAATGAACCATAAGTTTGAAAAAGAGAAAAGACCAAGCAATAAATGATTTGCACACCTGAATGAATATCAAATATATAAATCACAATTTATTAGGGAAACAACACACACAATAAATCTTAAAACCATTTAAAAACACATACAAAAGCAAATCACGACACCCTGACCCAATATTCATGTGTAATGATAATGCTTCCTATTGCAATATAACACTGGACTGGTATATGAGACCATGAGTATATATCACGTTCAATAAACAGGCAATAATTATGACCTTTTTTAATGAAACTATTCTAATAAGAGAAAAAAGATGCCCTTTTTACCATTGGAATCCACTTTCCCCTCCAACGTTTCTGGTCCGATGGTCTCTGTTGGATGACATTAGATGACACCTGATTCATGATTGTCAGTTAAATTCCATATTAACATTGAAAAAACAACAACTAAGTAATGGCAAACATGAATTCATTCTTTTAATCCTGACCTCATAATATGAATTTTAAAATGATACAATAAAGGATACATTTTATTGACCTGTTAGAGAGTGGTTTTATTTAGTGGGGCTTTGCTCTTCATGTTGTCTCCATTCTGAGACAAAATTTGTGATTTCTTGACACATTACCAGAGGTTGGGTTCGGAAACTGAAGTAACCTATGTTGTCGATGTTACCAATTGAAACCGGTTAAAAACATATCTGCTAAGGTTAGGCTTTCCTTGGGACATCCAACAAAAACAAACAATAAAAACCCATACTGTTTCACCACAATTTTGTAGCGTACAACAACAAAACACCTTCTCAACCAGAGTAAATACAGTACCTCTGCTGGAACTGGAAAATTTTGTTACTTCTTTATC
>VIAB01013468.1:15809-30068 GCA_009801035.1 Oophaga pumilio
AAGAACTGAAAGAAATTAACTTTTTGATGATATTCTAATTTTGTCAGAAGCACTTGTAGTACTTAAAATTGTTAACCCCACCACAGCTTTATGTGTACATTGTATATTGACAGTGAGCTGCTTAGCAGAGGAGGGGGCGTGGTCGGACCACTTAGCAGGAGGGAGCTAGTCTGGGCAGTGATATTCTTCTGGTTATAAAACCTTCATTTTATGGTAACAAGAGCACACAGTCTGATAAGTGACACATCCCTGAAATCTGTTTCTCAGCCTCTACTTCATCATGTCCTCAGATTACATAGCAAAAAAACTGCTGACAGATTTCCTTTATAGGGCACAGCGACAGACAGCAAAGAGGCATTTATAAACTTTACACAATTATTTGTGTTGTCAAAGTAATTACCTGCAAATTACGTATTATTTTAGTTTTGATACAATTTATTTTGTATAAATCATCATAAAGCACTAAATAACCTTAAGTAATTTTTTTATATTTATTACTATTATGTTATACAGAAGTGATTTCACTGGAATTCCAGTCTGCGTTCACCTGCATGGTTCCTCTGCAAGGAACAGTATTTCTCAGAAGCAGAACATCATGCGATAGACATGGTATGATTTCATACACAATCTATGTAAAGAAAAATCTACCAAGACTGGTGATTCATGCGCCAGTCTTTAATATTTTTCCAACAGAAAAGTGTCACAAATAGCTTAATGAATTGTTCATTAGTGGACACCTTTTTATTATAGGGATTGTTCTGTTTCAATTAAATCTTCACCCTGGCTGCAGTTTGTTATAAAAAAAAAATAAATGTGAACGCCCTGCTAGAGCCGCTGAGCTGACTGATTGGCTGCGCTGATGTCAAGCTGACGTCTATGCTGAATCCAATGCCAGATACTAGGAAAAGCACCAGAGACTCGGCGGTGGATCTGGGGAAGGTGAATATATTCCTGGTTTGGTTTTTACATTGCAAATTGCAGTCAGGTAAAAATTTAATTGAGAGGGATCTACTCTATAATGGACCCAGTTTGATGAAAAAAGAAAAAAAAACTTCCTGGATTGGCATCGGTCCTCCATACTCAGAGTCAGGGTTGCTTCTCTTGGTCCTTTGGCATCAACATCTGGTTGGTTGGGACATTACATGAGTGCTTCTGACATTCAGTGGCAGTTGATCAGCTCCAGCATTCATATTTTGACCAAGCGGAAGAAACACTGTTCCTTCCAGCTACATTAGTCTCCTATATTATAGTCCTTCTGAGTAAAACTGTAATTTCCACAGTAACATGGTAAATATGGCATTACATATGGCATTTTAGGCTGACTAAACATTACACCTGATTTTTTTTTCAGCAGTGCACGTTAGGGAGATTTTCCAAGTCTATTGATTTATATGCAGCAATTAGCTGCTCACCTCCATCCCCCTCCCTCTCAGCTCCTGACAAACTGCTGTTGTCAATCTTGCTAAATCGCCAGCCCACAGCATCTTTTTCTCCCATAGCAGTTCTAATCATGGCTCTTACTGTCCGGAGCCATGTTCTTGATCAATTGCTCTGTTATCGCTACATGTAAATACAATCATAACAGCGTAGATTCCAGAGCAAACCACTGATGCCTGAATGTGTTATAGCAGAACTTGTGCTGAGCTTTGCAGTTGCACTAATACTACAATTCTGCTAGCCACCAGAGCGGTCACTCAAGGAGGAGAGCCCGCCCTGCCAGAAACCAGGAAGTGAAAGAAAATGGAAGATGTCTGCTGCTCAAGAGACAACTTGAGAACAGATCTTTAAACTTTCTTGCATATTATTTCTAGATGTTGGCTAAAATTGAACTATGACAAACTGTGATGGAAGATTAAAGAATTATTCTCCAATTTTTGTTCCTTTTAAAAATTGATTCTGATAAAAGCTATGCACTCGAGACATTTTAGCCATCAGACTGCTAATCTGAAACTGGTTGGGATGAAGAGTTCTCTCTGCACACAAGGTATCATCAGTCATCTTCCCTCCTCCTATCTTCCATTTATTCCAATTCTTGGATGTACAGACAAGCTCATGGATGCTCACAAGGATAAACTGTCTGCATTGTTGAAACATGCCAGGACGATAGAATTGTATGCCAGGACACCCAAGCATCAAACAGTGCCGTATAAAATACGTCAAATCTCACAGCAGTCACATGTCAGTATTGCACAGTCTTCTTCATGCTGATTACTGAATTTCTTGCATAGCTTATCGAAGAAATACTGCACTAAGATGTATTTGTGGAAAAATAATAATCACCAGATGGAAGGAGGAATGTCAAGACATGACTAGTGCCAAGCTGCTCTTCATTTTTTCTTCAAATGGCAAAATACCAATTCAGCAGCGAGAGCCCAGGCAGATAATTAGTTGCAATCTGGTTAGTTCAGGTGCACTAGAATTTTCATCTATTTCTGGTCCATGTATGAATTTTTACTATCAATGTTGCATACATTTTTTTGCTTGCTGAAATTTTCAAGCCTGTTAGGCTATGTTCACATGCAGCTTTTTTTTTTTGCAAATAAGAAGCTGCTATCATGATCCAGACTGGGTTTTGGTCCTGTCTCTCCTTTCCCAGTCTGGTCATGTTAGGGGTTAACTTTCTCTGCTTCATTCCTGTTTTGGGTCTGCTATATCTCTGCGCTGCATCCTGCAGGCAGTGTCAGTTATATTTCCTAACTACGGTGTGTGTAACTGGCTCTGGTGAACTCTTGATTTGTCCTGCTGCATTTAGATGACCTTGCCCGTGTCTGTGCACCCCTCTCCTATCTGTCCCGACTCTGTGTGTTTCTGTGTGTTTGGATTCCCCGGTACTCGACTCTGCTTTGACTCTGACCTGATTCTGTCTCTTCCTTCTGATTCCTCAGCTACGGACCAGCACTGACCTTTTGGCGCTCCTCTGACTCTGTGTTTGGAATTTCCTCTTTGTACTACGCAACTCTCTGGTATCGACCTGGCTCTCTGACTATTCTGCTGCCACCTAGTGGTAGCCTCACTGCAGTTCTGCTGGTCTGCTCTTAGCAGGATTTCAGCTCACTCTCCACTCTGCTGCCATCTAGTGAAGTTTGCGTTACCCTGTATTTACCTGCGGTGCTGCAGCATGACAGCTACATTTTACAGTACCAACTAGTCCAGCATTGCCTGCCGCAGCATTCTAGCTGATTGACGGGTCTCTCCCGCTTGTGTTCGGTGGTGTCTGACTAGTCAGGTCACTCTCTATAGTCTCCAGCTGGATCTTCATACTATGTTTTCTCTGACACCTCTGAGTGTTTCAGAGAAAAACATAAATGACTGTTATCGTGCAGTCAGGCTCTGATTCATGCTGCCTGTGATTTGGTCAGCATGAATCAACTGACAGGTTCTATACATTTTAGTACTTGTTTTTAGATTTTTTATTTCTCTGGATGGTTCTTTTTATTCGTAGATTCGGTACATACATAGTCTGTTTATTTGTATTGTAGTTAATCATTGTTTGTGATGTTTTTGCTTTATGAACTTTGACATGTCCTGTTGCCCGGTTTGGCAGTTTTTTTGGAAAAAAAATGAGACAACATATAAGAACATGCAGATCTGATAATCCACTTGTTAGGTTTTGTCCTGAGGAAGAGTTCCTGCACGACCTCGAAGCGCGTTGACTTTAAACCTGTTTGAAAATAAAGCTTTGGCATCTGCCATTCATCTTTATCAGCAGAGCAGATTTGGACACATACACCGGGTTTCGAAAGTTCCATTTAAGGCACTGGGTTCTAGAGGCATGGCTGGGGTGCTATCATGCAATTTCCAGTTTTGTATGTAGATGAATTTGGAGGCTTATATGCAGGTGTCTAGACTACTGTAAAGGGGGCAGCAAAGGTGGTGGCCATAGACTAAGGCTCTGTTCACATGTCAGTTCCCTCTTCACTTTAGAACAGGCAAATGGAACAGATACACAGAATTGGTATTCTGGGAGTTCCTGAGTAAAACAGAAAACAGAGGGGCATTTTTGGGGTGCTTTTTCAGATGAATTTTAGGTAGAATCACCTGATGTATTCGCAAACTCTTTGGCCATGTGCACATGACGTCCTCGGGGAGCTTTGAGAGCAGAAATTGGCTATGTGCACACTAAATTTTCTGAGAGGTTTTTGGAGCAGAAACCGAGTGGAAATTAAGAGTAAGTTCTCAAAATCAAACTCAAAAATGCAAAAATTCTCAAAAATTTAGAGGTTCTGTTCAGTTTCTGCTCTGAAAAAATAAAACTCTTCAAAAAGACGTCTTATGCTCATAGCCACTGATTAGAAACTCTCCAAGCCCTTCTCAAAATTGCAAAACTGCTCAAAAACTTTGAGTTTCCGCTCAGTTTCCACTACGAAAACTCAGCAAAAAGACTCCATGAGACATGCTGTCACGGGGACTCAAACATATTTTTCGAGCACGGCGAAGTCACTCGCTTAGTACCCGAGCATGCTCAGATAACACCTTATCCCAGCACGTTCACTCATCACTGCTGTCAACATGTTTTCATTCTGTATTTTCTGCTATTATAATGCAGGTCGGTTCCTGTCACTTGAGCATTTTCCACCTTCGAGTGAAGGTTTCAAAGTCTTTAAGAATATTTTCTTTGCCTGCATGACAGGTCTGTGATTGATATGTTGTTTTGATGCGTGATAGTCATCTATGGGAGATGCAATCCTTTGTTATTTTCCTTGACAATCTTCTCACTATTTTGTGGAGTTTTCTTTCTTTGCGCGTTTGTGCATTAAGAATGCGGAATGGCTGCTATGAAAAATTGCCATGTCTAATATTTTATTACGCCAAGAGAAAGTGACACATTTTATTGCATTATATATCCATGTCACAAAGCCAACACTTTCCGCTTACATTTTTCTTCTGCCATAAACAAATCTGAGCCTCAAGGTAGTAACAGATGGAAAAAATCAATTCATCAGGCCAAAAATTTGGAGAGAAGTGATTTGCATTCAGCAGGATTTTTTTATGTACTTTGTCATTACCATGACACAGAATTTCTAAAATAAGGCTGTAGTAATGCGCATCGTCCAGCAGGTGGTGATCTGCTATCAAGAATAACATTTTCGGTTCTATAATGGGTAGAGTTAGGGTATGTTCACATATGTTGTTTTTACAGTGTTCTTTCTCTACAGCAAAAACCAGAGCGTTGGCAGGGAAAACACTACAGTACATAAGATACATATATTTTTATACAGTTTTACTTGCGTTTTCTTGGGGGTGAAAAATACTGAAAAAACGCTTAAAGAATTGACACGCTGAAGATTTGAAAAACTGCTTTGATGGTTCAAGTCTACAAGGAAAAAAATAAGCAGCGGGTGCATGAGATCTCAGAAATCTCATTCATTGGTAGTGTAAACTGCTGTGTTTTCAGGGGCAAAAATGCAATGTCTGAACATACCCTTAGAAGAACATGAGTCCTCGATATATTTCTATGAGACTGTTATGCTGGGGTCAGGAGAGCCACAGTCAGTTTGATCTCAGACTAATTTGCACAGATGTCTGAATGCGCCCTTTGAGCGCGCATGTACAAATAAAGATTTGTCTCAAGCACAACTGACATAATAATCAAGAGCTTCATTATTGGCCTAAGGTGAGCTCGAAATAATAAATGTCAAATACCCGGACTAGCTAGGGTTTTTTTTTTAACTTTTATATTTCATTGCATGCTAGAAATATGGCAAAGTCAAAAGAGTGGTCAAAAAGTTAAATTGGTTATTCACTTTTTGGGGACAATATATATATACATGTAGTTGGGGCTTAAAATGATTTTTGCTATTGGGTTTTATTAAAAATGTTGCACTGTTGGGCTTTTACAGGCTGTTTGTTTTCTTCTACATTCAGCTAAGACAGGGGTGGAGAATCTTTTTTTCTGCCAAAGGCTATTTGGATATTTATACCATCCTTCAGGGGTCGTACAAATTGGGCCCTAATTCTGCCCACAAAGTAAATCTTGACACTGGCACTGATATCGGGACATAATTATTCATTGCACGTGACTCAGTGTTCAGTAGTGCACTTGTTCACAGAGCAATAAGAAATTAATGTATCAGCAGCTGCTGGCCCAAGCATGCAGTGCCTGGCAATCTGCCCTGGAGGCGTATAAAAGGTCACTGAGGGCCGTAAAGGGCCCATAGGCCTAAGATTCTCCACTCCTGAGCGAAGAGATGCAATCCTGAAGTATCTAAAAAAAAACATCAACATGGGTTTATGAGGGATCGTTCCTTCAAACTAATCTGATCAGTTTCTTCAAGGAGGTAGGTTCCAGAATGGACCTGGGTAATGCCACAGATGTTATCAATGTGGACTTTTCAAAGGTATTCAATATGATGACACATAGAAGATTGGGATATAAAATGAGAACAACTGGACAAGAAGAAAATATATGGAACTGGGTTAACAACTGGCTAGGGAAAGGAAAGAGAGGGTGGTTACTAATGAAAAACACTTGGGATTGGGTCACAGTTAACTGTGGGGTAACCCAGGGGTCAGTATTGGGGCCTTTTCTTTTTAACAAATTGATTAATGACCTCGTAGAGGACATAGAGAGTAAAATTTCAACATTTGTAGATGATACGGAACTCTGCAAGGTAATCAATACAGAAGAGAATAATTTAATTTTACCCAAGGGTTTATGTAAGCTGGAGGCTTGAGGGGAGAAATGGCAATTGAAATTTAATGAGGTTATGCACTTGGCCGAGAAAAGGAAATGTATAATTATGAAGTAAATGATAAAAGAGTGAGTAAAAATGTCACCTAAAAACACTTGGATTTGTGGGTGGACAACAAACCCCACTTTAATGACCAGTGTCAGGCAGCTGCTGTCAAGGTGAATTAAATAATGGTATGCACTATAAGAGGCATGGATGCTCACAACGAGAACATAGTCTTGCCTCTATACAAATCACTAATGCAGCCACATTTATACTGGAGTCCATAGCTGAACTAGAACAGGTGCAAACAACAACAACAAAGGTTATTAAGAGAGTGGGTGAACTGTATTAACAGGACTGGTTACCAAACTTGGAGTTATTCAATTTTGAAAAATGAAGGCTTGGGAGTGATTTTATTAGAATTGAGACATATATGAAGGAACATCACAGAGATCTTTCTAATGAGCTTTTTACACCTAGACCTAGATATTAGCTTGTAACGTTTAGGTTATAATTTATGATAAGCCTACCCGAGCATTAAAAGAGATTCTTCTCTAGGGGGTGTATATGTTGTCTTCTGTATGACACTAACAAATCATAAACAGGAGACATCATGTAGGGGGAAAAGAGAACACACCTTGATCATGATCTGTACAGATATTGTGTAGTATAGGTCAGAGCTGAGTGTCCTTGTTATGCGATTGACATGAGGTGGCGCAGTATTATGCTGGGATCCTGCTAAAGTAGTCATGTAATATGTAGAGGTGCTACTTATACCTCCTTGCTTCTACTGTTAATCACCTCCTGACTAAGCTCTATAGCGAAACGCACCTTGAGGTGTTTCTGTGATCAGGACATCCAAACTATATCGGCAACATGTCTTCAGGTAGTACACAGCTTTTGACTATTTATATTTCAGACTACATTTATATATCCTTCGTACACATCTGGGTTTTTTTTTTTCACGGACAGCACATTTACCCAAAGTGTTTCAATGATCGATACACACATTTGTTTTAAAAACAGGTCAGTGAGTCTGGCCCATGAGACTCAGAAAATGTCCTATTCTCATCCGTTCTGTAGATCACACCCGGCCATTAACGTCTATAGGGGTCCGTTAAACAGGGGTAAAATACGGAGAACATCCAGTGTTCTAACCGTGTTTCATTCATTTTTCCCTGATCCACTGTTAAGAGTCAGTTGCTTAAAAACTTCAGAGAGGCTTCCTACTTCAGTTTTTTCAAAACAGATAAGAAAAGAAAGGATGCAAACCAGATATGAAACGGCTGGAACATGAGAGAAAAACTTTATTTTACATGGATGTGTGAATGTTGCCTAAATCTTAGGGTCCGTTCTGACGAGCGAATTATACAGAGGTGTCCACCATGGACCACATACAGAGAACACATAAACCCATTATAGGCAGTGTGCCAGTGCACATGGATGATTTTCCACATGGTCTGCATGGAAAGAATCACAGCATGCGAATTACGGACCAGACTAACACATGTAAGCAGCAGCCAGGGCCTGCACTTTTATGACTAGACTGTCCGGGTCTTGAGCCTGGACTTAGGCTGAAACCTTGGATAAATTTTGCGCTGTAAAGGCAGGGCAAGTCCAATTGTTAATATCCACTCGTTTTTTCCTTCCAACCTTCTATTAGCTGCCTATAAATTCAGAGTATTTTAGTGATTCTGATGATATCACTTTACAATATCCCTATGTGCTCATACGTTAAACCATAAATTTCCACTGGGCTATAAAAGAGCAAGCGCCAGTTATTGGTTGCTCTTGGTGGGGACATACTGCCATCTCCTGTAGGTAAAGTATACTGCAGAGATCTTATGTGAGATGATTGTTATTATCAGTCTACTGATCGGTTTTGCGACATGATTCTTATTATTAGACACAATCCTTATGATTACGGATATATATTTGACTGGTCTTTTCTGCCATTAAAACGTTGTCCTACAAACAAGTACATTTTAATAAATAGATCATCTTGGAATAATAATAATTTTCACAATTGGATGTGTTCAAAACTAATTCCTATGTTGAAATAATCTTATAAATGTGCCCCTGCTGTGTACTGTGTAATGGCTGTGTCTGACTGTGCAGGGACATGGTCTGATCATACCCCAGCTCCTGCCCAGGGGAGGATGCACAAAAGGGTAAACAGACAGGACAGCATCGGATCACAGATGATTCTTTCTGTGACGTAAAACATTTACCTCACAGAAAGCAGCAGATGTGATCCCATGCTGTCTTGTCTGTATGCTCACTTTTGCGTCCTCCCCTTCGCAGGACATGTTGTATGATCAGACCATTTTCCTGCTTGGTCAGACACCTGGTGCTCGTGTGCAATCACAATGGGTTACCATGGCAGTTGGGGGCCTACTGTAAGGCCCCATCATTGCCACCTTGGTCTTCCTCTGCAGCTCATCGTCCACAGGCTGAACTCCATGGAAGAACATGATTTTTATTATATACTACAGAATTGCTTTATATTTGTATGATTGAATAATCACAAGTTCTGAATGTAAAAAAAACAGTTTTTAAAAATAAAATACTGTGAGGCAGTGACCCCTGTTACAACTAGGGGGTGCTGTATGTTCTCCTCAGGTTAAGCACGGAGGCGTATTGAGGCCATAGGAGTGCATGGCAGCCGCAGGAGTAACTGTGATGGTGAGACAGTGACTGGCATCATTGTGAATGGCCAGTATGTGTCGCAGAGATGGAGGATGTCCTCTGCGCTGTAAGCCTGAAATTGTTGTTTTTCTGGGACTTGTAGTCCCACAAGTGTTTGTTTAGTTATAAGGGGGCTTACAGGATTAGTCGGTGAGCTGGGCGGGACTGGCTAACCACACACACCTCCCACCTTTGGGGGTGGTTTCAGCTACATAATGTGACTGTGGTTTGAGTCACATGATGAGAGTTGTAAGGTCCTGAAGGTCTCTGTGTTGGAAGGTCCTGTGTGTGGACTGGATTCCTGAAAAGCACAGAGTGAGGCCATGGACCTGTAGTACCTGTGACTGCTACTGTGTTGGGGAAGCTACCGTCCTTCAGAGGGTCTGGAACTGTCTTGTTTGGCCTGTGGAGCAAATCCACGTCCGGGACAGTGATCCCAGTTAGGCCGCTTCCCCGGGAACCTAGGACTGACAAGGAGTCAGCGTGTGAAGCGGAGCTCCTGGAAGGTAACCCAGAGTATGGGGGACTGTGTGCACTGACAAGGGTCAGTTAATGGACTGTGCGGTCACCCACGGTAACTGGACGGAGTACGATCCAGAGTGTTTAGAGACTGCAACTCAATGTCGTGCTCCGTGAACGTAAAGTAATGGACTATGTGTGGCGCAGTTTATGATGGTTAAATAAACCGAAATAAGACTGTTTATGTGAGTAACTGTGCTTGTGTGCTTTAATCCCGTTGCCAAACAAGTGCCCCAGAACACGTTCAGTAAGCGCTGTCTTACAATATATATAACAGTTCAAATCAACTTCCTTTCGCTCTGCTAAAAATAAAGGAAAAAAACAAACATATTTGTTATCGCCGCATCATTAAAACTCCGACTCATCAAAATATAGAAGCAATTAACGTGTAGAGTAAACTTTCAGTAAAGAGAAAAAATTCAAATCGCCACTATTGCTTTTTTTGGTCACCACGCCTCCATAAAAAATGAAATAAAAAGTGATCAAAATGTATGTACCGCAAAATTATATCAATAAATGGTTTCATTCAAAACTACAACTCGTGTAGAAGAAAAGGAAGAATTGCAGCACTCACCCTATCCTTGAAGATAGAATCCTTTATTTCTGTACTTGGATAACATCATAAAGTGCAGTTGTGCAGGTGACAGGGGAGTTTTTACAAGGAGAGACAAAATACCTGACGGACTACGGCCGTTTCGCGCTTGACTTGCGCTTCTACGGGTCCATGTAGAAGCGCAAGTCAAGCGCGAAACGGCCATAGTCCATCAGGTCTTTTGTCTCTCCTTGTAAAAACTCCCCTGTCACCTGCACAACTGCACTTTATGATGTTATCCACATAAAGAAAGAGAGGATTCTATCTTCAAGGATCGGGTGAGTGCTGCAATTCTTCCTTTTCTTCTACATTCGTTATTACATACGTGCTGAGACTGTGCACCACCCTGAAGAGCTCCTTATAAGAAGTCCATGAAGCTCATTGGATTTATTGACACATAAAAAAAGCTTTATAATTGGTGCACCCAATATTCTCTGCCAAAACTACAACTTGCCCCAGAAAAAAAAACAAGGCGTCATACATCTATAGTCACAGAAAAATAAAAAAGTTATGACTCTTAAAAGAAAAAGAGGAAAAAAACAAATTCCCAAAAATTAAAATTTCCCTGACCCTTAAAGGGTTAAATTGCAAAATTATGTGAACATATTAACAGTAACATTGACTCTGGTGGCCCACTGTTCAACTACATGCAAACATCATATTACCCTCATTCACAAATTTACCGTACCTATTTTTCTATATAATAATAAACGGGGTAGTTTGTTAAATGAATGCTGAGATGATTCCCTTCTCTAAACATAGGCGAAACAAATGTATTGTACCAACTACTTCTCATATAAGTGTACAGCCCATTCCTGCATAGGGGCCCACCAGAGGATTCTTCTGTTGTCCTGTGGGCCAGTCCGAGCCTGCTTGTCAGGAGGTTACAATTAATGCATTTTGTGTATAACTAGATTACAGACACTCACAATTTGAGAATTTATGCCATATCTCATCAGCCCACACACTCTAGAGGGGGATAGCTATCTGCCTTGCCCCAGGGCTGAAGTCCACTACGGCCAAAAAAAAACACATTCTAAAAGAATTTTTCAAAACTCTGCAGGGAATTATCGGAAAATGGCCTATTGTTTAAGTCAGTTTTCAATTTTTGGTACAGGTTAAAAATTATAAAAATCTTGCAATTATCACAAAGACAACTGGGCCTATTTTAGCCTCTAACTTCCCTGTGCAAATGTCATGATGATTTGAGGGGGAACAGGGGAAGCTGTGACATCACCTATTGTGATTGGTGGATCCTGTGTTGTCAGCTGATAATAGGGATGTTACTTTTCTTTGTAATCCTGTCTCTGCTGAAAGAAATCACTATAAACTCTTTATGATAGGTCACGAAGTCTGAGTCTACCATAGCCTTAGTGGCCAATGTGAAAATTGCACCAGAACTAATTTTATTTTTTAATATAGATTTTACTTTTATGCCACTCATATGATTATATCTTGGTATCAGCTATTTTACATATATGTTTTTAATAATTCCACTCAGCACCTTGCACTTTACATTGTTATATTATTTTTGAGGTTGTCACTTCATTTTTCTGAGTTTTTTTTTCTAATAAATTTTTAAGATTAAATTATTTTGTACAGTTGGTTGTCACATAATGTTTCGTCACCTCTTTTAGCCATTTAGCTGCTACAGCATATAATTTTGGTTTATTTATTGGGCAGGTGTACTTTGGGATCCCCCTTTTTATCTTTTAATATTTTTTCCTTTTGAGGTGGTCTTTAGATGAATATACGTGTCATATATTTTATTGTACTTCTATAATTTTTATATATATTACGTATTATGATCTGTGCGGGAACTTTATGTGTTTGTAGTATTACTTACCACTGTTAATAACTCCTAATGTCCTATTACTCTTTGACCTTACGTACAGGCTTTTTTCTTTGGGTTTACTTGGAATGAAAAGAAAGTTCACAGCCGCCCACAGGCCCAAATATTAAACAGGTACATTTCCAGGCTGCTTTAAATAGAAATGTTGCCATCTAGTCTGGTGGAAACTAAGGATTTATGCCGACTCATTGCGGCAGCCGTCCCTCGGTACTTGGTCCCCAGCCACCACTTTTTCTCCCAGTGTGGTGTCCACGCCTTCTACCAGCACGTATCCAAGGACATCACCCGTGCCCTTACCAATGCACTTACTGGCAATGTCCACTTAAGGACCAACACGTGGACAAGTGCTTGTGGGCAGGGACGCTACATTTCCATGATGGCACAATGGGTGAACATTGTGGAGGCTGGGACCGAGTCAAACCCTGACACAGTGCATGTGCTCCCGACACCAAGGATTTCTGGCCCTATTTCTATCAGGGTTTCCTCCAACTCCTACAGAAGTTTCTGCACCTCTTCCTGTTCCTCCTCAGTTTCCATTTCCGATGTGGTATCTCAGAGCACGTTGTACACATCAGCCAGAAGTTGGAAGCTCTGCAGAACTGCCTCAGTGAAGTGGCAACAGGCTCTGCTGAAGGTAATTTGTCTACTAGACAAACTGAACACCGCAGCAAAGTTACTTAAATGAATAACAGTCCAGAGAGATCTGTGGTTTTTGCTGCTGAACTTCCAACCAGGCATGATCATGTGTGATCAACCTGGTAGTTCAGCAGTTTCTAAAAACAGACCCAGATTTTCCAGAGCTTTTGTTCAAGGTACTCCACGTCAGATCTCATATTCACAAGTCAGCTACAGCTGCCGCCGCTCTAGCAGTGCTGCAGCAGTGCATGCAAGTGCCAGCTGACCGACTGATGTGCAACATCACCACAGGCTGAAAGTCCACATTGCACATGCTGGAAAGGCATTGTGAGCAGAAGAGGCCAATGGTTGAGTACCAGTTCCACTACGCCCATTGGTATTCTGGTCAGCCTCCGCACATAACAACTGAAGAGTGGGCATGGATGTCTGCCATTTGTTTGGTTCCCCAAGACTTTGAGGAAGATGGTGATTGGCGGTGATGCCACAGCACAACTATCCCACTTCTGTGCCTACTTAAACAGTCGCTGTTCACAATTAAACATGAAGTTTTGCTTGTGGACCAGGTCGGGATGGAGGAGGACATAATACAGAGAGATTTTAACCAGCCCAGTCACATCTCAACTGCTCAGCGAAAATTGGGTAACAATGAGGAGGAGGAAACGGAGCTGGTGGCTAGCGCAACAGAGGCTAGTGGCGACGCAATCTTCATCTTGTCTCTCCTATGTGGATGGGCTGAGGATGGGAATGAGGAGGAAGGAGATAGAGAGACATCATCATGGTGGAGACAGGGAAGTGTTAGCTGTATGGAGCTTGGCACATATCGCCGACATTAATTACTGCTGCCTTTCCCCTGACATTCGTGTTACATTCGTCTTGGCCATAAAAAGCATACTGGTTGTCCACACTGATAGACCCACACTACAAGGAGAACTTTGCATCTCTTTTTCCTAATTTGGACAGGTCTTCTAAAATGGTGCTATACCAGAAGGCTATTGAGGAAAATATGTTGAAAAAATTCCCATCAGACAAAGGTAGCGGCAGAGGGCAAGCTTCCTTGCCCAACCAAGGAGGAGATACAGCAGTGGGACAAGCAGCAGAGGCAGGGTTACACTGTCAAAGGCATGAACCAATTTCATGACACAAGCCCAGGGCCTGATGACCAGGTATATTTGACAAGGAGGAAAACATTTTTAAATATGGTCAAGCAATACCTGGCCGACCAAACCAGCGTACTCCTTAATTCCGCGACTTTCAACTACTGGGTCTTGTCTGAGTGAGTTTTTAGAGCCGCCGGGGGG
>VIAB01013468.1:46354-57904 GCA_009801035.1 Oophaga pumilio
TTAGACCAGTGTTTCAAAATTCCAGTCCTCAAGAGCCACCAACAGAAAATGTTTTCATGATTTCCTTGGTATTGTCCAGGTGAGAATTTCATCACCTGTAGAATACTAAAGAAGTCCTGAAAACATGATCTGTTGGTGGCTCTTGACTCTTGAGGACTGTAGTTGGGGAACAATGCCCTAGATGATCTGTCAGGGAGAGTTGTTTTGTTCTCTGTGAGATAAGCCACCACTAGGGTTTATCATCAGCGCACTTGAAGATTACAGGAGTGCTTGGCTCAGCCTGCATATGGGTGAGAGTGGAGAGAGATGGTTGTCAGCCGAATAGCTGTTATGATGTATGGGGGCCTTTAGCAATCCAACGAGTGATAGGGTCCTGCTACACATAGTGACTCACCAGCGATCCCAACAACGATATGAACTTGTCAGGATCGCTGGTGTGTCGCTACATGATCGCTGGTGAGCTGCCAAACAGGCAGATCTCAGCAGCGATCAGGACAGCGACTACGCGGGTAACAAGCGATGCACGTCGCTTAGTTACCCGCAGTGTACGTTAGATACTAGCGTGCTGGTGCAGGGAGCTGGTAACCAAGGTAAGCAGCAAGTTTCTAAGCGCTGGTATCTAACGTACACATCGTATTTCTAGGCGCCCCGCGGCGCCTAGAAACCCGATGTTTACCTTGGTTACCAGCTCGCTGATTGCTGGTCTCCCGCCTGTCACACGCAGCGATGCGTGCTGGCCAACGGGAGACCAACGATCAAAAAATGGTCCAGGACATTCAGCGACAACCAGCGATACACAGCAGGGGGGCTGATCGTTGCTGAGTGTCACACTAAGAGATATCGCTGGCTAGGCCGCTGTTGCGTCACAAAATCAGTGACGTTTCAGCGATATCGCTAGCGATCTCGCATAGTGTAACGGGGGCTTTAAGGACAAGTGGTGTGGACAAAATGCAAAGCCAAAAAGAGTATTCTGCCCTACTTTGATCACACTTAAGTAGGATAGGACATATTCATAAAGTGCATATTTTCTACAGTTATTTTTGTATCCGCAGCTTATTTGCAGCAAATCCTGCAAAAAATATGTCCAGGTTATGTGTGAATTCTATTGCAAAATTGCTCCAGATTTCACACATTTTAGGGAATGTTCGCACTTTGCAGATTTGCTGCTGATTTTGCTGAACTGTCCAATTCATCTGACCACCCATTTAGATGACTGCCACCTATTTTCAGTAGCAGAATTTTCTACAACAAATTCTCAACTTGGGAATTTAAAGCCAAAGGGTGCAATCGACAACAAATATTAAAATCCACACCATGAGTCAATTTTGTGCAAAAGTGTCAGCAATTTTTTAATACTTTTACAAAACAGATTATTCACACGCATAATCCATTCAGAAAATCAGCACCAGATGCCACATCTTGTTAAAACCACAAATAAAACTCCATATTTTAACACTATGTTGGTTTTAGTTTCAACATTTTGTGCCAATTTATGTCATAACCTATCCTTATAGTGGATAGAACCCCAACCACTAGAAAGACATTAGTGCTGAGCAAAAAGATTTGAAAGACCCTGATCCGGTGTCCACGTCAGTACTCCATGGCAGCAGGACCAAGGCGATGAGAACTTCCTTGGCCGGCACTCGAATGCCGGAATTGTGTGTGGCTCTTGACATTACTAGGCACTGTGACGTCATGTCTTGTTTGGTGGGGACATCGGTCTTATAATCACAAGAGTCGCCTAGGATGTGGCATTTGAGCGTCAGCCAAGGAATTGAGCAGTTTACTTTCTTCTAAAAATGGAGAGAAGCCTCTGTAAAATATTATAGATAAGGTCTCATCAGCAATTATCTGACTTTACATAACACCGGGCCTGAAATTTTATTTTTTTTTCATAGGAATGCAAATAAGATTCTAAATCTTTTTTCAACAACTGTTATATAAATTTACACATATCATGTGCTGAAATCTCTACCTTGTGATTGTCCCCTGATATAAAGAGGTAGCTTACATGCTGATAATAAATATTTAATGAAACACTGGTAGCTTTATTTGAGCAGCTCATGTAAAGTTGGAAGAGTACAAGTGAAACAGATTCTAAATATGGAGCTCAGCGATGTGAATGTAGATTTTTGGAGATCTTAAATCCATTGTTGCATTTCAGGAATCTGAGTTAATACTCATAGGGAAAGCTGTGGATGTAAATGAAGCCTATATCCACAAAACTCTGAAATGGTTATTATCATGGAATGGAGAACAGCTTTGCTTAAAGGGAATCTGTCAGTAGGATCCACCCTCCTAAGCCATCTATATAGGCATGTAGGTCATAGGAAACTGAATAAAATCATACCTTAATATCTGTGATCCGATGTTTTATTACAGAGAAATCCACATTTTTCTTAATATGCAAATGAGCTGTTAAGATCTATGGGCTGGACAAAGATCTCCCAGAGAATCTGCCTCCAGAGCTTATTTTAAATGAAAAGGGCGTTACCAGTGTGAGACATGTAAGATTCTCGGGGAAATCTATGTCCATAGAGCTTAACAGTTAATTTACATATTAAAAAAACGTATGTTTCTTGTGAATTAGACATCAGATCGTAGATATCAAGGTATCATATTATTCAGCTTTCTATGACCTGCTTGTCCATATAGGCGGCTTACGAGGATTGATCCTACTGACAGATTCCCTTTAAAACACCATGATAGGCAAATAGAATCATAGTCAGGCATGAAGCATCAGTGTTGTTTTGAAAGTTCAAAAATGTCACTGAACTACACATAAGCTTACCTGAATGATATAAGCAAAACATGAGAGAGGAGCGGACAATTCATAATAGTGTAAAAGGCAAATTCACTATAATATAAATGGCAAAAATAGAAATGGACTTTCATTAAGTGAAAGTAAGAAGTGACTACAAATAATGGAACCTTCAGAAGTTAATACTGTTTATGTAAATGGCTTGTCTGGTTAGTAAACGCATTTTCATACCATTTGTTAATGCAGAGGTAATGGTCGGGAGAGAGTTCCAGAGTGGAAAGTTGGTATGAAAAGTGTCTCTCATTCTAGAGTACCCAGCATGTCAGTGCATTACATCGATAGTCTATTGATGTTCAATTGACCCAATGCATTGCTTCACTTTCCCTGTGGTGACACTTGCTGAAGCGTTTCCTTCAGCGGATTTAGCAGAAGAAATCCAATGATCATTAAGGGACGCTTCTCACCCTTCTTTCCACACTTAATGAGGATCTTTCATCAGTTTGAGCATGTTAAACTGGCAACATCTTGGAATAGAAAGCACAGAGCTGAATAAAATGTAGTTTTTAGTTTTTTAATTTCTTCTCTCTGTTATGGAGATATTAGCTTGTAAAGTTTAGGTCACAAATAATTCACGATGAGACCAATGATGCATTACCAGAGATTCTTCTCTGGGGGCGTGTACTTCTTCCCTTGCATGATGCTGACCAATAATAAGCAAGAGGAATCATTCAGATGAAAAAAAGAACACACCCCCACAGTAGCTTAGAACTGTCTTTCTCCTGTTGGGTCACCCTTCCCTGCGGCTCCTTGGTGTTCCCTGTCCGTAACTTAATTTTTTGTCTTTTCATCATGTGACTATATCTGTTTGGTTTTTTTTTTGAAACCCTGGGAATTTTTTGTATTTTCACATTATTATGTTTTTGCACCATCTTTTATTTTATCTTTATACTATTTTTGGTGATTCAATCGAACGAATTGGAAGTGAGAGGAGTCTCATCATTACATGGGTGGGCTGCTATGGATCTCCTAATTATTGTTAAATGGGAAAGTGCCTTTGGTGTTTTACATTTTTTAAGGTGGATGTGAACTATTATATTTCTACAATAAATTTAGTATCTTTGATTCTTCGGGTGTTCGCAGACTTTATCAAATGTGGTTCTGCTTTCTTCTATATGTGGTTGCTACATTTTTACAGAACCCCTATTGCTATTTGCTAATTATTTTATGATACTCATCCTATTCTTTATTTTTGTTCTTCTTTCCCTGCATGATATTGAACAATAATAATAATAATCATGAAGCGTTATGCAGAGGAAAAAAGAACACACCACAACAATAGCTTAGAGTTGGTTCTCTCCTGTGTTGGCTTTCTCTGATTACATCAGTACCCGACTCCTGTGAATAGCTGTATCGTTCCTGCTATTCACAGTCGCCAACATTGGATTCAAGGAACGCTGGAATGCGCCGAATCTGCTGGGCAACGTTTTTGGAAATAAATTGGTGAACTAGGGAGACTGTACTGTATTAGTTATATTTTTCTCTTTTTATGTCTTTCAGGTATTCATTTGTGAATACAGCTCATTCGGTGGACTATGGCGGAATGCCTGGACTACGGCGGAATTCACTCTGACAACTCTCGGGGCTGAAAATTGGAGCAATTTTTTCATATGATCGTGGGACTCCAGCTTAAGAGTCCAGCTCACTGGATATCACAGAATAAGCCTTTAATAATTGTCTAGTGCCTTACGCTAATTGTCATTGTCTAGTCCGATGGGTTTGGTGGTCTGTGCTAAACATCTCCAACGTCCCCACTATCACTGGCCCTCCTGCCTTGATGGACATGGTTGACGTCCCCTATGTCATTTACTTATTATTCAACTCTCACACCAGAACAGTAGGGATCAAGAGCTGCGCTGGCGAAACAGACTCTGTGGATTACACCAGCCACATTAATCAAAGCAAGCGATTGCAGGGATACAGGTGATGCCAAGCACAGACCAACAACAAATACTACAGTGGCCATAAGATATGTGTTTTGGATCATTGTCATGCTGGAAACGTGCATGTCTATCAAGCATGAAATGCCAACCTGTTACTGGTGCTGTGGGAGAGGGACCTCTTCATGTCGGATCTTCCTGACCTGCGAGGTAACCAATGAATCACTGGCGTTTTTCGTATCTACCCTCAATAACAATAAAGATAACATTCATCTGACCCATCATGCTAATAAATCATCTATTGATTTCTTGGATGTCAATATCAAATGTGACATTACAAATACCCTTCAAACAGATATATTTCGTAAACCAACTTCAGTTAATTCATTGCTATATGCCTCATCCACACATCCATCATTCATGATTAACTCCGTCCCAATTGGCCAGTTCCTCCATTTTCGAAGAACCTGCTCCTCCGATACTGATTTTGAAAAACAGGTCCAAGATCTTGGCCAGATTTCATGATCGGGGCTACAGCCACCGCATGGTTAAAAGAGCCTTCCATAGAGCGATACATTCTTCACGTAACTAACTCATCTAAAAAATCTCCAAGCATCAACCAAATCCATTTTATTACAAGATTCCATGCCCAAGCAAACGCCATGAGACAAAGTCTTGCAAAATCGTGGCCAATTTTACTTGCGGACCCCACACTATCCACCTACCTATCAGACAAAGCTCAGATCACATTTTGCAGAGCCAGAAATTTACAGGATCACCCTGTGAAAAGTCACTATCAAGCCACCCCTCCGACTGATTTCTTGAATGACCATCCTCCCCCCAATGTGGGCTGCTCACCATTCAGTAGGTGTGTGGAATGTCCCTAATGTCGAATGTGCCAATACCTTCACTAACTCGAACAGTACTCAGACCTACTACACTACCCAACCCATCACATGTACAACAAAGACGGTAATCTACTTTGTGACTTGCCCCTACTCATTGATATACCTAGGCCTTACCACAAGACAACTGAAGGTATGGGTCCGCGAGCACGTCCTTGGCATCACAGTAGCCAAGAGTGAAAATGATATCTCTGTCTTGAAGACTACGCCAAGACATTTTAAAGTCCACCATAATTGTGATGCCTCTCTATTTAAAGTCTGTGCCATTGACAAAATCATTACTAATATAAGGGGTGGCAAGATCAGCAGTAAACTTGCACAACACAGAACAAAATGGATTTGGACCTTGAATACTGTTTCCCCCATTTGACCTTAATGAGAACAATAGCTATGCCCTCTTTCTCTGACCACCAAAAGTCATCTGGTTGGTTTCATCTGTTTTTAACTTTGTTTTTTATATATTTTAATACGGCATGTGTGTTATGTCTGTTTGACCATTTATTATCATTGTATATGTTCCCACCACTCATTCTACTTATTTTCCCTCTCAGTTTATCTTATTATGTGGCCAGTATGCGGGACTGATATTCCATATTCCAGTATGCGGGGCTGGTCCCATACGCCATATGAAGCAGAAATCTTCACCAACTCATCTGACATTTGAAATCTTAACAAGAATTTTACTTTCACATGTATTTTGTTTCTGCATTTGTATTATTCAATTATTATTCTCCAATTATTATTCATTTAGTACTTTCTATTTTTTTATTTATCTTCACTATGCTGGTATTTTTGTATTTATTTATCCTTATTTATATCTTCTTTTATTTCTTATTTATCATTCCGTATTATTATTTTTTTCACTTCACTATCACAACTTCTTTTTTACCATCTTATTACTCAATCTTACACATTCCATATGTGACAGTTTGTCTTTTTTCATATATTTGTTATATACAGTATATATTGCTCTTTCACTCCCGTTTGATTTGTATGTTTGCCGTGTACCTCATGCACACTATGGTCCCATCATTCGTGCATTCTCACGTGATACTTTTGAATATGTGATCCATTTTTGTTGCATGTTTTTTGATACTCTATTTTCACGTATAATTTTTTACACATCCATACATATCTATTATCTATTTTTGGAGTTATTCTTTCTGTCATTTACATTATGGCATACACTTATCGTATTTACCATCGATTATATTATAAATATGGTTCACTTTTACATGACCATACACTTATTCACTCCACTTTTTTGTTTTGTTCTTTACCACCTTTATTATTTTCATGCAATTCCATGTGTCTCACTTAATTCTTTCGTTAATTTTGCACATTTTTATATCTTCACATATTTCGTTCCCTCTTATTATCATTACTGTTTACACATTACTTTAACATGTACATCCCCCTCATATACCTATCTGCTTTTTCCATTATATATTTCTTTTCATATAAACATTTTCATTTACTTAATCTTATCTTCCCCACTGCACCATTTTCTGACCATCATATAGGTAATAATAACTACCCATTTGGAGATGGCGGTACGCATGCGCACCACTGCCGCCAAGGACTTCCCTTGTGTCCGCGTCTCGATGTGCCCAATGCAGCCAGGTCATGTGGTTCCCACGTGATCACGGAACCATCAGTTACATGATGCGGTCACTATGGTCACTCCCCGACGCCGTGATTCATCACTCGTCACACCACGCCCCCTCCTCTACTATTGGTGCACTTACTCTAATCCATGCCCTGATTACTGGCCCGCATTTTTATTTAAACTTTCAACCTCCATGATGACTCCACCCCCTGATGAAAGCCGGATTGACGAAACGAGCGCCGGGGTGGACGCCATCCTGGAGAGAGAGCCTGCTTTTCTCGTAAGTACAAACCTATTGCATTATTTCTGTGCTGTGTTGTGTATAAATATGTGATTCTTCAGTTTTTGTTAGAGTCTTTGCCTGATGAAGAGACCTGAGTAGTCTTGAAAGCTTGCAATTTGTTACCATCTTTTCAGTTAGCCATTAAAAGGTATCAACCACTGAGGACTCTCAATTCTAAATATTTTTCTGATTTATTTAGTCACTCAAGTACATTATTCTGCTGCTCCCTCCTGACTATGGTCTTCTGTATACCTGGGTGCGCTGCCCTGTCTTTTAGCACAGTTTTTAACTTTGTTTCCTTTGTACATTGTTTTGATTCTATTGTTGTCACCTGATGTAATCAAATAAAATCTTTACTTATTCACAATGCTATATATATGGACTTTATGGTCAGGTTCTTTTCCTCCCCTCTTCTCAATGTATGATGGCACATAGTGATGGCAGTGCCTTCTCTTTCAATATAGAGCAGTATATCAGTGAATTGATTATACCATCAATGAAATGTAGCTCCCCATCACCAGCAGCACTCATGCAGCCTCACATAAGGATGCAGCCGCCACCATGTTTCACTGTAGTCCCATGCATTTTCCTCGTACTCCTCACCTTGCCATAGACTTTTGAAGCCACAAGATCCAAAAACATGTGGTCTCATTATAGTATAGAGTCCATATTTTCAGCATGGGCCGTGAAAAGCTATAGATGGCATTTTTTTTGCATGGACTTTAGGAGAAACTTCCTCTATGGAAGACACCCATGCATGCCTCTCCTTCATAGTGTGTGCCATATTGTGTCAAGGGAAACACTCACACCATTTTAGTTTACTGCTTCTTTAGCTAACTGCAGTTAATTCGTATGTCAATTTTCTTCAACCCTTCTCATCAGAAGATACCCATGCTTAGGTGTTTGCCTGGACAACTCTGTGAAATGGTTTCAGTTCCATCTTTGTCTCTTTATTGCTACAGTATTCTGGCTGATAAGTAAAGCTTTGTTGATATTTTTGTAGCCTATATATTTGCTGTGTAAAGAAATAACTTTCTTTCTCGGGTCTTGTGACATTTCTCTTCTATGTGGTGCCATTAAATGTAGTGACAGCATGAAATGGGAAGATGTTTTCCTTGTTAAGTATTGCCCTTTTATATTCAATAGTCTTCTGGACACCTGTTTAATGAATAATTAGAATTACTGGTGGCTGAATTAGAAATTTGCAGTTTAAACTTTAGCTTTGATCTTACAACTTTCATTGGAGTGTACTCATTTTTGCAACATGATGTTCAATGAATTTGTTAGGATAATTTTTGGGGTCTGCAAAATAACAAATTTTGTTTGCAATCATTGGCCCACATTTGTGGAAGTATTTTGTAGCATGGTATCCCATAAAAAATGTTGATTTTAAAGGAAATTAAAGGTTTTCTGACAAATCTGTTGAAATGTACTCATTTATGTTGAGCAATGTATATTAACACATTATGTTGAAAATTACTGGGCATGGAAAGAAATGTATCATTATTAAAAAGGAAAAAGATTTGCAAACTGATAAAATGTAACAAGCACTTCCAAAAAATATATTATATTGTGGATATAATTGCTGTAAGGTTTGAAGTATTCTGTAAAGATTAATAAAGTGAGCAATTATATAGTCTTATAGATGACCAAAAATTTTCCCTGTGTATTTGTTCTAATGGGAAGCAACAAGCGTGCCGACTGTCGATGTATTGTGTAATGCAGCTGGGAGAACAGTTCACTGCTCAAAGCTGTCACTACCTCGTAGCCACATGGTCTTAGAGACTGTCAGGGGCTTCTTATAATAATGAAAACTCTGATGTCACTGTCTCTGCACCACGAACAGAGCTGATGGTCAGCAGGGAATTAATTGTATTACCGCATATGGGCACTCCTTCACTAACTCTGACACTATCCCTCAATGTATTTTTATATCTCATGTGCCCTGACTACTCTAAGTCTCGATATGCGTTTCGCCTAATGGATACGGTTTCTTCTGGGGTCCTAATACCTCGGCACGCTTATTTCTTCCGCTTATTATTTTGCAATTCTTTCTTCATTTTAATTAAGCTACAGTTCTTTCCATGCCCAGTAATTTACAACATAATGTATTAATATGTGATATTCTTTTAGTATTATAAATACATCTAACTATGCCCCTTGGTTGCAATTCATGAACAATAATGGATTTCCGATAAGATGGCTATACATAAACAAAAGGGACATTAGTCATCCACCTATACAGTATGTGCTCTAAATAGTAATAGACTGTATCTCATGCATCTGAATTGTGGGTATACATTTTAAGATATAGTCTAATATAATAATAAAAGTTATATTTTATCACATCGCTATTCTCTACAACTTCCCCTTTCCCTATTTGTTTTTATAAAGGAAGTACTAATATTAAAGTTTTTATCCTATTAATATATTGCAGTCATCATATTTTACACAGTGGCTTACGAAAGAATTTCCCCCTTGTCATTTTTCGTGTTTTGCTAATTCACAACCTGGAAATACACTGGTTTTTTTTTTGAGGGTTTGTATCAGTTCATGTAAAGAACATCCCTATAATTGTGAACATTTAGTTTTCTTTTTTATTGTGAAGCAGACAACAAATAGGACAAAATAACTGAAAGCTTCAGTGTGCATAACTATAACATATACAGTATATATATTCAGCCCCCTAAAGTCAGTACTTTGTAGAGCCTCCTTTTGTGGCAATTATAGCTGCAAGTCGCTTTGGAGAAGTCTCTATGAGCTTTCCACATTTTGTCACTGGGATTTTTCCTATTACTCAGGGCAAAACTGCTCCAGCTCCTTCAAGTTAGATGGTTTCCTCTGGTGAACAGCAATCTTCAAGTCTGACCAGATTCTCAATTGAATTAAGATCTGGGCTTTGACTAGGCCACTCCAAAACATTTACACGTTTCTCCTTAAACCAGTTGAGTGTTGCTTTAGCAGTATGCTCTGGGTCATTGTATTGTTGAAAGGTGAACCTCCGTCCCAATCTCAACTCACTGACAGACTGAAATACTGTAGGTTTTGCTCAAGAACATCCCTGTATTTCGCACCATCCATCTTCTGCTCGACTTTGACCATTTTCCCTGTGCCTACTGCCAAAAAAATCCCCTTAGCGTGATGCAGCCACCACCATGTTTCACTGTGGGGATTGTGTTCTTGGGGTGATGAGCTGTGTTTGTTTGGTGACGGACATAGCATTTACCTTGGTGGGCAATAAAATCAATTTTGGTATCATCTGACCACAGCACCTTCTTCCATACATTTGGGGAGTCTTTCATTTGTCTTTTGGCAAACACAAAAAGCGCCTTACTATTTTTGCATGTAAGTAAATGTTTTTTTCTGATAACTCTTCCATAAAGGCCATCTCTATGGAGTGCACAACTTATTGTGGTCATATGGACAGATACTCCAGTCTCTTCTTGGGAACTCTGCATCTCCTTCAGGGTTACCTTGTGTCTCTGTGCTGCCTCTCTGACTAATACTTAACCAAAAAAAGGCCAATTTGTAAATGCTCATTCATATATATAAAGAATCAAATACCCAAAAAGAATATATGAAAAACAGAGCCAATTTATAGAAAAATGCAAAAACAATTTTATTAGTTTACAAAACAATTTAAAAATACAAAATAACAGTCATAATACATAGTAGTAGTAACAAAGGAGAAGGCAAAACAACCTAGATACCGTTACTCAGAAGAATGAATGCAAAAGGTCTAGAATCACATAATACTCAGTATAATATCAAAACGAAATTATGGGTATGACGATGCCGTGATATGAATATATAGAACTGTCCATCAGTAAGAGAGTAAACAAATAAGAAAAAAATATATCCATAAATATATACACATAAAGTGCACAGTGCACATCATATAGAGACCATAAGTGTAATATTTTGATTATCCTAACAGTATGATAATTATCAAAGGGCGCATAGTGCAAAATAATGAATGAAGTGCTCAAAAAATGAACAATAAAGAATCTTCAAAGAATCTTCAAATCAATAAAGAATTATCAAAGGGCGCATAG